>MU279390.1:0-299075 GCA_022385695.1 Xylaria arbuscula
TAAATATTATTAATATATAAAATATATTTTTATAAAATTTTTATATATAAAAAAAGCTTAATATAATAATAATATTAATATATATTATATTTTTATTAAAAATATAATAACCAATAATTTAATTAAATTTTTAATTATTATTAAATAATTAAAGTTTTAAAATATATTAAAGCTTATTAAACAATATTTTATTTAAAAAAGCATATTAAAATTAATAAACAAATATAAATATTATTAAATTAATTAAAGCTTATATAATATATATTATATTAAACATATTATAATAATTTTTAAATTAGCTATAATATATATTTTTTAAATAATTATATTATATTTTGCAATAAATTATTTTAAATATTTTTATAATAATTATTAATTAATTTTATTTTAATAAATAATTATTTTAAAAACTTTTATAAATTAATTTATATTAATTTTAAATATAAATAAAGCTTATATAAATAATTATAAAGCTTTATTAATATTAAATTAAAATATTAAATATATATAAAACTTTTATTAAATAAATATAAAGCTATATAAATATTAAAACTTAAATTTATAAATTATTTTAAAACATTATTTATAAAGCTATTTAACTTTAAAAATAATATTATAAAATAATTACTTTTTAATATAAATAAATAAAATATAAAATATTTATTTTAAAGTTAATTATTAATTATAATATTTAATATAAAATAAATTAATTAATTTATATTTTTTTATTAAATAATATTATTAATAACATTAGCTTAAATAATTATTAATTTTATTTAATATAATTATATTAGCTAGTTTTTTTTTTATTTAAGTAAATAATATATTATATATTTTATATTATTAATATTAAATTTATTATAATATAAAATATATAACTTTTAAACTTTTTTTATATTTTAATTATTTAAATAATTAAGCAATTTAATTATTTTACTTAATATAATAACTATTGCTTATTATATTTTTTATTTTTAGCATTATATTTATTTTTTAAACTTTTTTAAAGCTATTTTTTAATAGTTATTAATTAATTATAATGCTATATTTATATATGTTATAATTAATACTTATTTTTAACACAATTATTATAATATTAAAAAAAATTGCAAACTTTTCCAATTAACAGGTGGTAACTACCTTAACTGCCTTAATATATAAGTTTATTTTCTGGTATATATCGCTAAGGTAGGTATATTGGGTGGATATGGTACCCTTATAAGGTTGCCTGCTAATTTGGGTGGTGGCACTACTAGCATTTACCTACGGCCACTCTAGGTGGCCTCACCAGTTCCATTCGATATTACTTACGACAGGGCGTTTTCCAAGAGTAGGCAGCCGCACTCATTAGCTTTTTTTTTTTTTTTGTCTATCCAAGGTGTTAGGTTTGTTAGTGATAGGCCTTCTAATTCCACCACTCTGGACGGTTGCACGTCTGCATCGCCTCGCTCATGCTGCTGATGGAGATTATGGATATGATGTAATTGTACGTTCTAGTAAAGTGGCCAAGGGTCTAGACATGCCTGGGGCATCTTGGCATTTCCCGTCCAAACCCCTGAAAAGCGCGTTCTGTCTGGGGCGCTAAGCGATCTCTTGCAGTTTCAACAATGAAACAAGCGAAAATCGTCAATAAACCATGTTACCACAATCGCGACTGGGCGGCCTCGGTGCGCAATGGAGGCAGTTGTCAAAGCTAGGCAAGGTCGTCATCGTATCTGTCGGCATCTTCTTTCTACTTGGTATGCGACGCCCACTCCTCTCCAATTAGTCAGCTGAATGTAATCGTACTCACACTTTTGCGCGACTACAGCCGTCTTGTGGGGGACAGGAACAGTCGATGTCGACTACGTGCGCAATCAATTCGCGAGCGCGCCTGAGAATCATGGAGATGAGCCCATACCACACGATAAGCCCCAAACACCTATCATCGACGGTGTACCGAACGACCAGAACGACAGAATTCCCGACGATGTCATAGAGGCGGCCGGTAATAAGCAGCCGACCAAGATCGAGAGCGAACACGAGAGCGTACCCGAAAAGCAAAAACCTGCTGCCTCAACGAGCGCCAAACTTGTTGATGCTGGATCCGAAAAATCGCCCGAGAAAGATGTCGTCTCGTCGGTCGCGGTCAAACCGGCCAAGACTTACTCAGAAACATCCCTGAAGCACAGTGCCACATCGACAGTCGGCATCAAGCCATCTAGCACCCCATCTGCAACGCCGGACATGGGGCCGATCGCTGGTGGTGCTTCCTTGCGCGTGATGTTTATAGGCGCATCCATTACACTGGGTGATCCGCCACAGTCGGCCTATCGCATGCGACTCCGCGAATGGCTTGTGTCGCTGGGAAATTCAGTCAACTGCGTCGGAACGGTATGTCGGGTCGCAAATATTGACAGTATTCCTCAAAGACATGAAAACAAGCAGAGGGCACTAACACATCGCTTGCGCTACAGAACCGCTTCGGCAAATTTAAAGACAACGACGTTCAAGCATTTGCCTCGACTCCGATTCACATCCTCCACGAGAAGGCCAAGCAAGCTGTTCCGGAAATGCAGCCTAACCTGATCATTATCAACGCTGGATCGAGCGATTGTTTCCAAGAGGAGCATTGGGGTTCGGCCCACGGATACGACTACACCCGGGATCTAGTAGACTTCTTGTTCCAGACGTCGCCGCGCGCGACCGTGATTCTGTCGACGTTGGTCATGAGCACGAGCCCAAAATTCGAGCGCTGCATCAAGAGCATAAACGCGCAGATCCGACAAGTGGCTGCCGACGTCCAACGCGAGGGAAAGCACCTGGTTCTATCAGAGCAGCACTACGACCAGGGTCTTCCGGGCCGTGTCACCGCAGAAGTTTTGAAGTCTGACCACATGCACCCCACCTTCGAGGGCTGGGAAATGATGAGCGAGATTTTTAAGCAAGATATCCTCGAGGCCGATGCCAAAAATTGGATTGTCGCCCCTGTCGAGAATGGTATCATGGCCGATGGTGATGCTGAACGGGATCTTGAGGAAGCGAACAAGGCGAAAGAGGAGGTGAGCACGCCTCAGAAGGAGCAGTTGAATAATGTGAAGACGACGAATCATGCTGGACGACTACGGAGAGGTCACACGAGATGAAGAGATAAGTGTGACGATAGATGCGTATATTGCCTAATGTCTATAACTTTACATCCCCAATATTAGTCATTTTTCACAATTCAGAGCGGCAACTCGCTAGAAGAACGACTGGCACTGGATTATGAAGCAGAAAAGTATATACTGGCAAAATCGATGACATTTCGTCATCTCACTAGATAAGCCCGGTATAACAAGCTATTACTTGGGACATTCGAACTAGCGCATGGTACGTGATCCAGGATTCAACAGCTATGTCTGCGATATTACACGCACTTGAAAATCAATAAATATGCGACACTGACAAGTGCATGAATAAAGTTGGGATAGACTGCACTTGGCGTCCGCAAACTCAATGCCTAGCATGTTGAATTAGCTGTGACTAGACTTTCCCCTCAGCTAGCAACCGCTTAACCCCATAACAGCTTGATATATGGTCAATAAAACTGCCTCTTGTTCGCAATCGAGTAGCCATCGCCTGTAGTGGCATCGTTTTGTTCATCCCCGGCGGCACGGTTTGTTCTTGAACATGAATCGGCAAAGAATCAAAATTCCGACTTATATACTCGCAGCCTCGACACAAGCGCCCATTGTCTACCTGGCCGCCCTTGACGTATGGAAAGCGAATCGCTGCGGTACCGCAATAGTTGTCATACATTGGAACGCCTTTGATAGGGACGCGCGACAGATCGCGGCCCGGTGGTTTCAGAGATAGGTGATGGAATTGCTGGTACATGGTTGATCGCATGTAGGGCTTGCTCTCGATATATTTGATTGCCGTCATTCGAGAGGACCCGTGCACCTTGTTGGCCAGCAGTTTTGCTTGTTTTATGCTCACCATAAGACCTGACCAGCGCTGCGTCTGTTGCGACCGCCCGACGAAATACGCGCCGGGAACGGCGTGTACGATCGGCAGGGTAAGTATCTGTTCTTTGGTCAAGCTGAAGCATTCCTCAGTCATCGACATAGGAAGTACCCAATAAGCCTGGTTGTGCAATAGACACGCGAAGCAGATTCTCTCGCAGGTCGGTAGAAAGAGAAAGCCAGCGAATTCGAAACACGAAACGCATTTTGGTGACAGGAGGACACGGTAGAGGACCGAAGCGGAATGGTGTTTGATGATGCCGGTCAGTCCTAGCGTACCCAACTCTCCTTGTGCGTGTTTTGTCAGAGCCGCATAGGCAGGCAAGGCCTCTACGACCATCTTCCACTCCGAGGAGACTCGCATCAAGCACAACAAGGATCGAAAGTCGAGGAACTCAATGATGCTGAATAGCAGCTCGGTAGGCATGACCTCGAGTATACCGAGCGATGAATATGTGGGTTCCCGACATAGTTTTCGCTCCACTGGCTGGCCGGATCGTTTAAGCATACCCCATAGCTCGATTTCGGGAGAACGTGTGAGCTTGTTGATGAGCTCCTCGTCCAGGAGGTGTCCATGTAATTCCATCTCGAGAGACATCGAGAACCAAACACAAAGTCAAGAGAAGCCCAAATGAAATTATGTCCTGTCTCGAAGAGCTCTCACTTCGGGATCAACACCGATGCGCGCTCCTGCGTCCTGGATAATGTCATGGCAGGCAACTAAAATATGAATGGGCGAGTCGGCCGCATTTAAGTTGCCTAGCTGCTAGGGAATAGATGACTGCCTAAGTCTACCTCCCTCAGTTGTAAACAGGGAGACAGTTTGAGGGTGCTGCCTGCTTTGGAGTTAGCTTGGTGAGCTGAATGCCAGCTTCAAGAGCTTAGCCTTAAGCCTACAAGCACTGCCACAAAGGCGGCCTATGAAAACACACTGCGATCTGGGACTGAAAGAAGTATGAAAATTATTGTACAAGTAATTATTAAACCGTACGAGAATCATCTTTGCTTGAAGAGCCTTATTTTCAGTGCTCGGCGTTGACCAGATGAGGACAAGAATGGACATTTAAATTGAGTCGAAAGTGAGTAGTTTGCAATCAGCGCCCTGAAGAAGATGCTCCTGACTATACGCTTTCAGCTATTCTAAGTATCCTAAAAGGACGCAAGCTAGTATGAGTACTAAATCCACACCTCAATATTAGTTGTAGAAGCCGTATCACACTCCATTCAGGTCACCACCACGGTCCAAGGCAGCTTACTTCCATTGGCGAAACACGCGGCGAAGTACCCTGCATCTTAACTGCATCTGCGAGGAGAAAATAAGAGATGAGCTACTCGAAGTAATTGGGTCACTCTGGAAGGCTGTATCGCTGGATATTACTCCTGTTGTGTAATTAGTAGCTGCATCGTTTTCAATAGCAAAGCAATCATAGACTACTTATATTATAGATAAGCGGTTAAACAGAGAATAAAGCAGGGGAACAACTGTATAGCCATTAGTATGGCGACAACCTCCTACACATTTTTCGTTTTGTTCTAGTTCGTAGATAACTTACCTCTTATCAGCACTATAATATGGTGCTGTTAAACGACATATTTTAATATTCTGGTAGAAACCTAAGATTGCCCATCGAACTAGGGGCTCAGTCGTAGCCTCTCAGGGGTGTGGCCCCAGTCATAAAGACCCAAATCATTTCTCCGCGTATTTCCAGGCATAACTGGGTACGAAATTTCCTAAGCCCCAGTCAGCGCACTGGTATTTACTGGTATTGAAGCTTCGTCCAGCCCTTCTGGTTACAATATGATAAGTAGCGTCACGAAAGCCTTTCAAGACGACTTTGGACATCTTAAAAGCTGTAGTAAACTGCTGAAAGAGGTACTGGGTTTCTGAGTTCTTAGTTCAAAGATTTAACAATTATATAGTAAGTGTACTATGTCTTTGTTCGAAGAAACAAACAGGCGGTGATGTTTCGAGGCCACAACGTTGTTTTTGAAAATAAAGCTCTTATTGCAAATCTTCTTTCTTGTGTAAAGCATCATGCAAAGCTATATATATGGCGAATTCAGCTAATCGTACTGATATTATTATTATCATCGACATCCAACACCTCTTGTTAAAGTGCTTCAGTATTGTGTACAGAACACATACGAATAAACCACCCAATCCTCGCCTCCTGTCCTAAAATTCACTATCATCCAATAACAAGTACAATGTCTCAGTACATACACCCTGACGTTAAAACTCTCAAGGTAATAGCTGACAACTGGCGGCGCCAACCAGACTTAAACTCAAGTGATTCCCCGAGAACCAATACGCCACATGACGCGCGGACATTAACTCGTTTGGTTTCCACTTCTTCCCTAGCAGTTCTAGATCCCTACTCGGAAAGGGTTGAAGTATTTGTACAGTGGTACCACAGAGCCCAAAGCATGGATTTACGGGCCATGAGCGATGAAGAGCTCGAGGTCGAGCTCACGAAAATTTCCGGTGATATAGACGACATGTTTTTCTTCTCACTCCTTCGCAGGACGGTAGACAAACCAGCAGGGCAGGGCTCTCTTCTAAGCGTGCAGGCCCCTCTTCTAATCGTGCAAGTCATGCCTGGGGCTTCAACAGAAGGCTACAAGGCTTACTTTAGAATGGACGACTTATCGCCCATAATTAGGATATGGCGGCTTTCAAGAAACGGCGACCTTTGGCATTTCGAAACCTTACTTTCTACTCTTCTTCACGAGATGTGCCATGCGTATCTTGAACTGTTCAGCGATACGCGACATCCAAGGCATGAAGGGTGGATTAATGTGTTCAGTGGCCATGGGGAAATGTTCTGGGTACTGCAACGTTTCGTTTCGCGAAAGATCGGGGCATACACTAAATCGGATGCATGGCAAGAGGTGCTGGAACGTGGAGAGGCCGAATGCTCATACCATACAGAAACACGCGGTCAGCCTGGAACTTGGGGTACGCCTGAAAAGACGGTCATGATTTGGCATTGAATACGTTTAGATATTGTAAAATACATTCAGGCGGAAACTGAGTGAAAGTATGTTTCAGAATAGTAAGTAGTAGTTTTAAGACGCGGTCACTGTTTTAGGCAATGAATTTGTTTTGAACAAGTCTAGTTGTAAACCTTCTTTGATATTTAACAAGTCAGTGTTTTCAACTGGCCAAGCGGGAGACCTTGTGTGAAAGGCATTTAATATAGTCCTTGGCTAAATACCTATACATATGCCTAATTCTAGAGTTATGGTTTGATAATTACCTGGTGAGGCGTTCCTCGCGTCTCCTGCCCATTTTTGGACCCGTTACCTTCCGGGGTAAAGAGCTTTTGTATTTGCTGGCAGTGATTACAGTACTTAGTATAGTCGCTGATTAGTTGTTGGATTTTACTAATAATGACGAGTAATGTATTCTCCTCTTCCTACAATGACCTAGTCACCGGGGTAATCAAACATGTTACTTTATATAAAATTTAAGAATAAATCAAATTCGTAAGACTCTCTATTAAAAACGTCAATATACCTGGACAAATCAAGGACCTAGGACGCCCGCCCATCACAGTTCGTTCACTAATACTTACTTATCCCCTCGAGTCCAACACTGAGATACAAGTCCGCAGCATCAGGTTGAAATGAGGACATGGCCCATCCAAACGCAATGAGGGCAAGTCGTGCAGGGTGAGCGCATAATACTGTCCAGATACATATTATAACCTCGATACTCACTTCGGCGAACACGGCCAAGATGGCGCGGAAAAGGAATATCGGTTTTAGCTTTGATGGGCGACCGAGAAGAGAGTTGATCTTTAGTACACTAATTGAAGGGGAGGAGGCGGGCGAGCAAGAAGGAAAGAAAATGAGGATGAGCAGGAGGTAAGAGAGAAGGGAGAGAGGATCTGCCGAGTGCCTCATTTCGATAGAAGATAAAAAGACTGGAGGGATAGGTCCGTTACCTTGGGTACTTAGCCTTAATACTTCGACTTTGTTGAGTGTTATTTTTCTGAATGCTGTTCTTGTGTGTCTGAAATACAGGTAAGTTTATTAATCGATGAGTTTGATAGAGTCGAGAAGCCGGTCTTAACTCTTGCATGATGTTATGCGGTCGGGAGTCGTGAATGTATTGCAACTTTTGAGAAGATACCTACATAAGCTGTTTGTTTTCAGTCAGAGAAGGTATTTAAGCAAGAGATTAGTAGTCCAGGACGCTTTTGTATTAGCATGCAAGGGGGTTAGAAAGAGAATAAAGGTAGTCAAAGACAGAGTTGGGCGGAGAATAAGCAAGCGTATGTGTTCTTTGTTTCGAATATTGAGAACCCCGATAGCAAGATCCTCCCCAAAGAATTTAGACGTTCTTACAATGGATTTTCGTACAGCATTTCTGCATCAAATATAAATACGGCATCGTTCACTATGGCTTGCGTTCTGCGAGATATTCAACGCTATCAGTGGTAGTAAAGTGTTTTAGCAGTACAAAGGAAATATATTTATTCTCGCTATTACTCCTTTTTTCCTCTCAGAGGAGGAATTATATGATTATATGTAACAGGCTATGAAAGCCTCGCCAAATTCCCAGTACGCAGATTAATGTACATGAAAAATATGTATTACAAGCGCAATAGTAATGCAAAAACCAATTCGATCTATGGGTATCAGTGGTCGTTATCGTCCGGGTAATCATGAAAGTATAATCGTACTTTGCTGGGTGTTTCAGCTTTGGTAAAATAAATCACGGCCCTGAGGGCTTCTTATGAAGCGAGGAGCCACTCTACTCTGCCTTGAGTGTCACATCGCCTTCATTACTATGCGCGCTTGCTGAATCATCGATGTCCTCTCCCCTAGCTGCCCGTCTCGCATTCTCACGCTCAGCGTAAATCTCATTGCGACGCTCAGTAGCTTGCTGGAGACTGTCGACGTAAGTTCTAAATTTGATAATCTCCCGGAGAAGATGTTGGCTCTTCCGCTCCCAGTTAGCCATGGCCTTAGCTGCGTTATGGCCGCGGGGGGTGAACGCCAGAAGCATAGGTGACCTTAATTGATTGTGTTGTTGCAACTCATCTTCAACAGACTTCACGTACGCCACCAAAGTCTCGAGCTGTTCTGATTCGGAACATTGGCTAGGTCGCAAGGATTGTGATGGCGGTGCCCACTCGGCGATATGTATTCGATCGCCCGGTAGCTTGGTGCGAGTATTACCACCTACATCAAAGGATGAACGCAAGCTACTTTGGCGACTACCTTGACGGCTATGTGTGCTGGTCCGGCCGGCGGCTGCGCTGCCCGGGCGTTGGGGTATGGCGGGGTCTTCTACAGGCACGATCAATGCATTATTAATCACAGAGTCGCTCCAGCCGTACTCTATATTGCTGATGCCACCAACAAGAGGGTGTGTGCTAAGTCGTGCGCTCCAGTAGTTGACTGTCAGAACAAACTCCTTGCTGATTTCGGGCGTGCCGACTTGGAAAAGGTGAACGGCACCAGAAGGAAGACTTAACGCCCAGACATTAGGACGAGTCCGGGAATATCCAGGCGACGGGAGCGCAGAAGCAAGAGTCTGCTTCAGCGAGAATGATCCCAGGCTAGTAGCATTCTCTTGCCAATTACCACCGCCTACCACGGCACCAGCAGCAGGCTTACGGCCAGTACGAGCTTTTTGGCGCATCGATTTGGTCGAGAACGAAAAAAGACTCAGTGTTCCTTTCTGAACAACAGCAAACACTTCGACCCAGTTGCGATCCCTAGCCTTCTTATCAAAGCCATCGAGATGATGCTTATGGGTGACAATACCCTCCTTGACCCATGGTGGTCCGAGGAGCTCAAGTGATTCATCTTCAAGGAGCTGGGTACCCTGAAAATCATCACTCATGATAGATTGTGAACTATTCCCAACAGGGTAGTCGTCTCGAATGATGGCTTGACTGAGGGCATTAGCAAATCCAATAGACTGCTGATAATCGCCATTGGGAAATCCCGAGCCAAATGAATCTATGGACATGGATGTTTGTGTTCGACCAAGTGAATGTCGGCTCCAAGTAGCCGAGGAAGTAGCAGGGCTCCAGATGGAGTTTTCATCTTCGAAGCTCGTGCGGCTTGAAGAAAATCCATTACCGAGCCTTGGACGCGATCTACTCTTCGAACTCCATCGGCCGCCTTGGACACGGGCGGGCTCGTTTATCCGCCCACGAAGAGAGGCTTGACTTTCCGATGGCGCTTTGCTTAACACACTCGGAGTGCGTTTGAGCCGACTAATGACAGCCAGCCCACCATGTGACTGTGGTTGTTGATAACTTGGCTCAGCTCCGAATAGAGGCAGTTTCTCGTCGCGGATAGATATGTAAATGTCCTTAAGCACAATCTCCACCTGGCCCTCCCAGGCCCGAATAGGTCCATCAAACGGAGCCTTCACTAAAGGTCCGCATGTGTCCGTACTGTATGCACCCGAGTCGTTATGAAATCCTAGTGCCGACTCGGAGCGGGGCAGTGGTCTGAATGATGCCCTCCAACTCGACTTTTCCTGTTCGCGATCGGTAGGTGGGTTGGCTTCCGAATCACCAGGACTGAGCAAGGAATTTTTGGGAGGCAGGATGCTAGAGCGGTTCAATGCATCCGGGGCCGAACTGATCACAGCTCGAGTTACGGTTGACATGGTATTTTTGATAAATTGGCTTCGAGTCATCTTCTGTTCGATATCTGCTATATGAAGATCGGTGTTCAAGAGTATGATCGAGTAACACAGCGTATGAACCACATCTAGGAGGATAAGGTTAGAATGATTCGTTTCTAGTAGAACTGGGACTCACCTCTAGTCTTGAAGCCATGATTCGGATTGCATTCACACCAGCGCTTCGAAAATGCGATTAAGATGCGGTCAACTTGCTGCGTCTCTGCTCGAAACACAAGCCGAGAGCAAATCTGCCTGAGCGCGGCCAATATACTATCATTCTCGA
Organism: Xylaria arbuscula; assembly: GCA_022385695.1. Taxonomy (NCBI): domain Eukaryota; kingdom Fungi; phylum Ascomycota; class Sordariomycetes; order Xylariales; family Xylariaceae; genus Xylaria; species Xylaria arbuscula. The sequence goes on from MU279390.1 coordinate 10,928, forward strand.
AATCGTATAAATCCATATATGCTCGCAAAGTTCGCTGCCTCACAGGACCCTCTTCTCCTATCCAGGCGGCTGCTTTCCCTTTCTGGATAAAGTCCTCATCGCCGTCGAATATGCCCTGGGCTTTTTGACGGTCATCTTCAGTGGGCTCTCCAACCGTCACTTCGGGCTCATCTAAAGGACCATTCGTCACTTGAGGACTTGCCTGCGAGCTATCAATAGTAACGCTAGGCACACTGCTAGCTGACCTGCTCAATGTAGGGCGAGACGAAGAGTTTTTCATGCTTCCCGCGGGAAGCTCTAGGCTACTAGGAGTTTGGTCGCCTTCGCCTGTAATTTTCTGGAGCGGCAGATTCGGGGAGGGCTCAGCGTTAGGAAAATCGGATTCTCCCTGTTCTTGGTGTCCCAGCAATGGCGACGCTGTTCTCGACTTTTGGATCGCTCCTGATGCAGTAGTCTTTCCCGTCTGAGATCGCAGTCGCTGTTTACGTCCCGAAGCCTGCCCTCTTTCACCTTCATCGCTGCTATCGTGAAAAAATGTTGTCGACTCGGACTTATTTGTCGGCTGAGTTGGCACACCTGGTGGGTTGCGCATCGGGCTTTCCAGTTGATTTCGCCATCGGGATTCGTGGTTTTTCAGAGCAGATGTTGATTTTACAGTTCGAATAGTGGCAGTTGGACTGGGCTCATACTCGGGAGAAAATCCCCTGGTCCTTCGGTTATTCTCGCCACGAGTCTCGATTTCATAGCTATGCATTGCGCTCTCTCGTTGTGAAGTTAAATAGTCTTGCGGTGTGCTAGGATTGTTGCCTTTCAAGTATGGACTCATTACTTGACGTAGACTACTAACAGGACTTGGTTCGGCCAACGGAATCGAGGGATCCATTGTTTTACTTATATCAATCTGATGCGGGACAGGGAGGGGTGGTACTGGCGGCTCAGCAATTGACTTTTTCCTTCTCCTGAAGAATGATGACTTCTTCTGAATCACATGTGGCATCTGGCGAGATGACTCCGAGTCACGCGTCGGTGGAGCGGATAGAGGTTTCATCTGGGATGCGACATGGTCTATCTTATTCGCGCTGCTTTGAGATGGTTCTGTATTCACCGACGAAGCTGGTGTAGAAAAAGGTTCAACAGCTGAGCTCGGACTCGATCGAGACCCGAATAATCTACTGAAAAAGCCCTGTTTTTCTTTTACTGGCGGAATAGGACTTGGCCCGGTTGGTTGAGTTTCTTTGGCTTTTCCATAGCCAACAAGGGGCGCAGGAGCTGAGTCGACATCGAGTGGAGGCAAGGGAGGCGCTGTGTCACGCAGAGTGGCATACTTGGACTGTGTTGTTTTATTTGTGCCGCTCCGAGATCTTACATCCCTTTTCCGGTCGGGGGTCTTAGGTTCGTACTCCGATGGAGGGGCTGGTGGGTTGACGGCTGGAAACGACGGGACCACTGGGCGACGAGGGCCACCAGGAACGGTGGGATTAGGGGCTGCTTCGTAATCGTCAACCAAGAAATTTTCTGAAAGTTCGGTCTTCCAGGGACCCGGCGAATTGAGAGACGGTCGCTGACCGTAGTCGAAGCTTGATGACCTACCACCAACCTCATGGCCCCATCGCTGTGAAGGCATACCCTGTGCATATCCTCCACCGCCTATATCAAAGCTATTGATACTGCTGCTTTTACTCGTCTTGCCGCCTCTCGAGTGCAGGGCCTGTTTGCCCGGCGTGCCTGGATGGCTCCGTTCGCGCATGCTGTTGATTCTCGGCAGCCCAGATTGAAAGCCGGAGCTACTGTCACTGCGACGTCCGCGCGATACTTGGCTAGAGATCCTACTCGCAGCGTCATCGAACCCTTCGAAATCCGAGCTGTAGCTGTACCCGTGTCCGTGCGGGTTTCCGGGGTTATAGGTGGTAGCGGGCGGGCGGGAGGTGCTTGTCATGGACCTCGTGAACGCATCACCTCTGGGTACGCCGTAGGGATCGCCGTCGTCTTCAAAAGTAGGAGCAATTGGTGTATTAATCTGACTTAGGGAGAATTGGTCGAGAGAGTTTAGCATATTCCCGAGGAGAGAATCCCGCGTGAATTTCTGGGAGGGCAGCGACAAGTCGTGGGAGTCCCTCGGTGGACGAAATTGGCGAAAGTCGAGTCCGACCCTGTCAGCGTCAACAGGAGAATCATTATCGAGGAAGGAATCGTCCGAATTGCGCTTTGAATTGGCGGCGGACCCAGACGCCGGCAGCCTCAGACCACGGTTGGAAACAGGTGGTTTGCCCTTGGCGGCAAACGGGGGCTTTCTCGAGGCAAGGGACTCGGTAGCTGCATCGCGTGCTCTGTCGGCGGCAGCGGAGGTGCTCAGGTTCAGCTCGGGGCGTTGGTTCTGGGGCCGTCGGGGCTGCTCTGGGGGGTGATGCATGGCTGATTGGCGGATGGGCGGGCTGGCGGGCTGGAGGATGGGCGGCTCGGCGTAGCACGGTCAGCGTGGGACGGCAGGTCACAGGAGCGCCAACAGTGCCATGTGAGGCACGGCGTAATCACAATAAGCAGGGTTCGGTAATGCGACTACGAAGGCGCAACGACGAAGGATCCGGCTCTGCTCTCGATGCGGATATCGACGTCGACGGGAATGGGCAAGCGACTGCGTATGAGGGCCACTATGTAGCTGTTTTTCTGACTAGATCGTACCAGAGTTTGTTTCGACTCTTGCGGTCTGGGCTGGGCTGGGTGGTCGAGTCGATTCGATCCAGGAGCAGGTATACGTACGACGTAGCCTGCGGTGGCTCCTGACATGCACACGATTCTCTCGCTACCAGGCAAGCATCAAGCAAGCGAGGCCTGCAATGGGTACAGGGATTAGAACTGCTGAGGATAGGTACTCTAGCGAAAAGGTCGGACCGGGATTGGACGCAGAGCATATGCGGGCGGGTGACGGCGTGATGCATCCAAGGTCCGAGATAGGCGGCAACTGGCGCGTACAAAAAAGTAAAGTAGTACGGTTTTCTATGAAGAGGGTGTATGAGTAGAGCACGATATTACGAATTACCATATAGAAACGAATTATCTCAATAGGCGTGAGGCTAGACAAGGGCGAGTTTAGCCAAGAAAGAGAACTTCGGCCCTCGTGTGCTCCTGGCCATACAGCGCAAGGAAAATTCCGAACAAGGGGGAAAAGGGTTCAAGTCCAACAAACAGCCAGTTCAGGTTCGGGTCAGCAAGTCACGATAGATACTGCAGGTACCTGTTACAGTACGAATTTAGCTAACGCACTAAGTGGACGAGACAGGAAATGTGCCCCTGGGCCCGAGCGCCAACGAACTCCATCACTAGATGGACAAATTACCAAGTACAGTTAGCGTGCGCCCGCGTAGCTGTTCTATTTTGGCTCCAACAGGAACAGCCAACGCACTACGGAGACTCCTCCTGGTACCAACCAGCAGGTTTCGATCTTCTTGATTTGCATAGCGCATGCAGCACCTCACATCACAATAACATCCACCATTCTATACATACCTACTGTACATGTATGTAAGTATCATCCCATTTCTTACATACATATGACAAATTGGGAAGTGATTGCTATGTGCTGTACATACATACTGAAGCGGTGTCATTGTTCGACGTCGGTATCTGAGCTCGTCTACTAAAGAATTTCCGGATACGGCAGCAAATGGAACGTTAGAACGCGTCGAGCGCGTGCTGGTTCTGTGCTGGGAAAGGGGAGAAGGCTCCGAGATGGGTGGGTTGTCTAATTTGACTCCATAACCCCACATGTTCAGTCTAGTGTACTGAGTAGTCTACGCTAAAGTACAGTATAAACAAGGTAGTAGATACCTGCCTATCTCTGAGGTTTACTTACATGTAGATCCAACGATGGATCAATACTACATGTACTGTGGGCTCTATCACGGCTTCTCGAACAGATATATTACATGCGGCAATAAGGATCATGGCTGCAATATATACGGCTTTCATATCCTATTTTGAGAACTCTGCCCTATCATGATACCTCCTTTATTCATCGTAAGCATTACTATTTGGTGAAGAGCCAGAACTAGCGTATATAATATTCTTGTAGGTACTAGTAGTGTATGTGCTGCAATTGCTGCATGTACTCCAGGCGGTCCCTGTAATAATATCGATAGTATACATTGCACTAACGTTCTTAATGATGCCAATCGTGTCAGTGGAAGCATGCACGATGCTCGAGTCCAACACGTCGGCACGTATGGGGTAAGAGGACACGGATACCTCACCGCTTCGCCGTTTCTTCTACTTGTTGTCAAGGGAGTCATTGTTTGCTGTTTATACATTAGGGGATATCAGTTTCTCGTGAAAGGCTTTGTGACCCCATTAACAGGTGGAAAGTGAAGAGGCGAATACCCATGTTCCTCAATAGAAGATTCGAAGCGGGCGGAATGCTAACCTGTATTTAGTAGGCGCCCCTGGCAGTACCCCTGAAAGCTTGGCCTGCTCCAATTACCTACACTAGGTAAGTATCTGGGTCCCTACCCATTCAGACCCCTGTTCCTGAGTGGTAGGTATTTTGAGTCCTCATCTTTCGTGTTTACTAGTGTACACATTTCTCTTTCAAGTTCAACTTCTTCGTTTCATGAATTCCCTCTCCGGCATTAGCGCCTCAGCTTGCATATGCATCTGGAAGAGGATAAAGTGTTTATCTGGACAACAGCAGCAACAACAACACGCGGCAGCCTGGATGGTGATCCATCCCTATTTCTGTATACTACCTACAAACGGGGAACAGCTCCCATCACTCCAATCGAACCTCTAGAATCGATACCGACTGATGGGCATATGATCACCTACATAGAGCACCATACGTTGACATACAACCAGAATCTAACTACCGGTACCTATCTGCCACCTAGCTTCTTGGAGTATCGGTAGGTCAGTGCTTGCGGCGACGTCGACAAATAACCAATCAACGTGTACATGTGCGCCATCACATCAGATAGCCTGCAGTACCAGTCAAACAATAACCAGAACACCTATTGGGTGAACAATAAATACCAAGCTCCATTTGTTGAGTCCGTGCTTATCTGGGTGTTGTTGTTTGTGATCATCAAGTGTTGTAGAACTCGGCTTCTCTGAACCATTAGATAGGGGCACACAAGGCTAGGCTGTGGCGACTGCGCGACCGTTACAACAACGGCTTACCTTTGCCATTCCAAAGGTTGAACTGCCGAAGCCACGAATTCGAGCCATCCATGGATGTCTCAGCCCAATACCAACGCGAGTTTCTCCCCTTTCTGACTCTCTACTGGCGCTTTGTACACTCTATATGCCACCTTAACTACAAAACAGGCACTTGATCAATGGAGCCCTTGTTATATCTTTATTTATGCAGTCTTTTTTAATAAAGCTGCAAAGTCCACATGTTCTTCTTACCCCTTTCTTCAGCACTCCTTGTGCCGACCCTTCCCCATCAGTGGCGTACCACTGCCGATATCGAACCGTCAATGTCTTAGATTTCAGCCAATCGACTGTAGCATTTATTGACCGAATAGTCCACAGGCGTGCGACTGTGCAGATGTGTTTCAGTGCGAGGGTATACCCGTTGTTTCATCGCTAAGTCACACCGCAGTAAATTATCACACGTCTTGCGCCGTGCCGAGCCTGCAGTAAGAACAGATAGGTACAGCCCATTGATGCGCCGTTCGGTAATTGCGAATGCTCAACCACCGCATCTGCGAAACCCAATGTCTTAGCCTCGCGAAGATCTTAGCAGTATGACTACATAGCCAGATACTTTGCTGATCTCTTCTCTAACTCCTTATCTAATAGTTCGCAACGGTCTCTCACCTCGATTTAAAGCCATGAAAGTCTTGCCCAAGTAAATTTCAACTTATACTAATACATTAATTTTGGCAGCGAGATAATATTGAATCGGTTAAGCACCATGATCATTGCGCTAGTTAAAGCCGTCACTCTGCGAATCCCGCATCCGGCGAATGAGCGACCGCTACCGCGAATAGACATTGAAAAGATATTGTGGTCGGATATTGATTATGCAGCTATGAATAAGCATCACAAGTCCTTGGATCGCCGGTTCACGATAACTCTATTGAGCAGGTTTCTACCCTACTTTTCAACTCGAAAAATAACTCGGTGGAGGCCGATACATCCGAGTGATCAGATAACCTGAGGGTATCCTACCCCTGTTGACCTGAGGATAATTTATTTATTTAAGTAATTTTTGATAAGATAACAAAAGTATACTTTTAAAAAATAGCAAGCTTTGTAAGCTTAAAAGCAAACAGTAAATAAAAACTAATATTTATTGCCTTTTTTTTTTAGTAAGAGCCGGCACAAAGCGTAGAGCGTATACCTCTCAGAAGTCAAACAGTTTAAAAAGAAAGTTTAAATTGTGGTATCAAAGGCGACTTTTGAGTGTGCGTTGAAAATGTTGAAAAATAAGTACCGAAATATAGGTCAAGCTCAGATCTCTCAGGTCAACAGGGGTAGGATACCCTCAGTTTATCTGTATACTCGATATATCCAAGTATCCGAGTAACAAGTTCATGGACCGTAGGCTATACAATTTTATCTTCTTCGTGGCAATGAGACAAACAATAATACTAGCTCTAAATTTTGCATGCCTTAGAATAATTTAATGATTCCCTTGCGATACGTGCATGCATGGCGATCAAACGAACGATATCAAACCCTGGTCTCCCTTACGAGCTGGCACTTCCCCCGCCCCCATTGACCTGGCTCTGCCCGGGGCCTTGCACGGCGAACTGGCGAAAGGTATTCAGGTCAACCCTAGCCAGCGCCGAGTCCTCGGTAGCGTCAAGGTCGACGCGGGGGACGCCGAGATTGCTGACCTTGCCGCTGCGGTGCGCCTGATAGGCCTCGAGCCAGCGCGCCGTGCACAGGCACCAGCGGCAGCCGCCCTTGAGGCCGACCGTGCGCAAGTCGTTGCCGCGCGAGGCCGAGAAGTCCAAGAACTCGTCCGTCACGATGCCGGCGACGGCGTGGTTGCCCGGGTCCCGGTCTCCCCCCGTCCGGCAGTAGCCATCCCGGAAATAGCCCGTCAAGGGCTGTTGGGAGAATTGTTTGAGGGGTTGTTTGAATACTAGTAAGCGAGGATGTCTCGTTAGCGCGCATTCGGGTGTGCTAAGTTGATGATAATCATTTCTGTGACTTGCCGTTGAGACTTCCGGACGCCATCTTGAAATTTTATTGATTTCAAGAAAATCTGCCTTCGTGCGCTTCAAGTGCCTTCCGATACGATGTATGCGACTATGTTTGTTGTTTGACGAGAATCATTTGGCACTACCTCTTCATATTTAGGTTTGCACCACAAAGGGTGTTTTGATGGATGACGTCACATGATAACTGTATCACACCCTTCAGAAACACCTCAACGTATATCTCCAGCTGCGCTGGTTCACACCTTCTCTTACTAACTAATATCTAGAATATTTCTTGTGTTAGTTTCACAGCCCGTTCATTCTCAACGTCATATCGCGCATTGTGGAATTCCCTATAGAATACCCCTTGTCTGTCATACCGTTTACCACATAAATTTGATCATTCAGCGAGAACTGTATCACTGCGCCTCGACTTACCTTCTCATTCTGATCAGTAGCTCGCGGGTACCTATTATCGAGCCACGGAAGTTCTTCCTCGTCGATGCCTGCAGCGGTAATCTAAGGAACAACTTACTGATCTCACGGCGGACATAGTCGCTTAGCATCTATGCCTAAAGATAGGATGCTCACTGAGACGATGAGAGGCTGAGCTACGGTATTTTTTCTTAATTGAGTGAATATATAATATAGACCCATGAGGCTATTGATACAGGACCCTATCGCCCTTCATCTCTGATAATACTAGGGTATTCTGAAGCGTACCTCTAGACTCTCGGATGAAAGTGATGAATCTCTCATCCACATCGCTTGGTCAATTAATCAAAACCAAGGACCGTATTCGGTGCAGCGTGTTCGGCTTACTCGAGCCACATTCTCCGGCCAACGATCTTGAGCGTCCTTGCGCGGACTGCCGGTACCAAACCGGGCGACGGCAGGATCTCTGTCTCTATATCTCATTAGTTTAATTTGGAGGATGCGAAGGCTCCTGAACTAGACGAAGGACACCACCGATTTCATTTTTTAGGTTATTAAGCGACTCTCAAGCGACTCTCAAGCGATTTTGGATGACGCTTTATTGCTGGGGACATCATGAGGTAGTATTCCAAACATCCCGCAATGCTTATTCGGTAAGTTTCGGAACCCGGCCTAATCGCTTTGCCTTGAATGACCAAGCGTTACATTTTCACCTCATGCAGGAAGGCGGGCCATCCTAATGAGTTTGGTGCACATAAAATGAGTTATTTGCTCATCGCGGACGTGTCTCATTAGCCCCGGTATGATTGAGAGTTGACATGTCTGTCTGGTCCTCTGGTGAGTGAGTGAATGCTCAATTGGGTCATGCTTGTCTTACGGAGCGGAAGAGACTATTGTCATATATACTTAGCAGGATATTATAAGGTTTCTCGGGCAGAATTGGGGAGCCGCGAAACTTGCCAGCTGTATCTCAACCCAGACCCAAAGGCGCCGAGAGGTGCATGCAAATGAAGCGAAAGGGAACAACCGGCTTATTCAGGTTTGTAGGAATGGTGCGCCTGTGCACCAGAGATTTAATGAAGGTGTTTACCGCCAGATTAGTGATCGTATGCCTACACTTAGTACGCCTTTTTGCTTTTTCCTCCTTTGAGGTCTCATCTCGTCATTTTGGTAATTAATGACAACCCTAGTTCAAAACATCGTTCAGCACTGTTCATTCGATTTGTTAGACCAACTGACATAGTAGTATTCATCGCCTTTCATACACTGAAAATCGACCCCTGTATCCGTCTACTAATTAAATAGATGAACGATTAGATCCAGCGAAGGCGAAAGTGGATTCATCGTCTACATTGCTTCAACTCACATGAATTGATGACCATGTGCCGTGAGATGCAAGAGAGTGTCTTGGCTCAGCTCAGATGCAACTGGGCTAGTTGGTTGTTGGTTCACCGCTTTAAGCCACAGCGCCTAAGCACCGCGCACGATCGAAGCTACCGTACCTTTTTAATTTCTGAAGCTTCTTGAGAGTAGTGTCGTGTGTCTCGCTAGACAGACACGGGTATTGCAGCTTATACCGGTACCTTACACTGGACATCCCCTCATAGGTCCTGGCTCACAGCGTGTAAGTCCATTGCATCTAGTCTGGTCCTTGATCCACGGCGCCATCTTAATTCTGTATATTGTCTATCATTATGAGTCTGCGTCTAGGCCTACAAGACAAAGCAATTGCGATGGGTGTCTAAGGGTACCGATGCAATAATCTCCTACAAGCAGAAATGAATCGTCGCTAGCCTTCCGAGGCTTGGGCGTCACTACCAAACTTTAGGTAAAGGCGGGATACATCAATCACAACAACTCCTTTTGTCGGAGTGCGAAATTGGCCATAAAAGCATTCATGTCACCCCGTCAAGTGGCAATATGAAGCTCTTTGTTCCTCTGAGGTTCTTTCAATTGCCGGGTGGTCACGTTTTCCCAAAATAGATTGTTGATCTACTGGCTCAGATAAAGGTTTTGATCGTATATACAACTATACATAAATCGCGTCTCTATCGGAACTCCTTCATACATTTCCACACTCGCATTTATTCGCTCGCGCTCACCTAGTCACTCGTTTATTTGACTTTTTACCAAAATGCGTGTTTCGTCCTTGGCTAGCACACTTGCCCTCATGGGTATGGCTAGTGCTTCAATGAAGCGCTGGACATTCCCCGATTGTGAGGAAGACAACTGCTACCGTGCTTTCGTCAACCCGTCGTACGAGGATCTCGCACCGTCTTTCTGTCTCGAGTTCCTTGCATCGACCACTACTGACGCATCTGTTATTCCAACTCCGTTCCAAGTAAGCATGGGCTCTTATATCTCACATAAGTTCCGTTTGAATTCTGGGGTCATGGAAGGCGAACTTTTTTTCGGTAGAAACTAATTAAGGAGATAGAACTGCGATGGCGATATTAAGGCTGTTAGTTCGGCTTGTTCTTGTATAACATACACATTCACGCATACGGCTACGACAAGTACACCTGAAATTACACCCACCTCATCGGTCCCTGTTACTACTACACCCACCGAGATCACCTCGCCGTCTGTGACACCTTCAACAACACCTACCGAGGTCAGCTCTACGGAGGTCCCTCCTACTTCCCCCCCTGCGTCTACTAGCAGCGTTACCACCTCAGAGAGCAGTGGGCCAACGAGCAGTTACCCGGCAAGCAGTTATCCAGCAAACAGTTATCCAGCCAGCAGCTACCCAGCGAGCAGCTATCCGGCAGGTAGTTATCCTGCCAGCAGTTATCCGGCGAGCAGTTCCAGCGCCCAGGTTTATCCAACAGGATCAGCCTCTACATCTCCTGCAAGCGGGGCTACTAGCTGTTCCACAAAAGCGCAATCGACGGAAGATAGCAGCACCAGCTACTGGAGCTTGACTACGTCTACTGTCTACACAACAACTGTGTACACGGTGACATCTTGCGCACCAAGTGTCACGAATTGTCCGGCAACTACATCACCGTACGTTACGACTGAAACGCTCCCATTAACTGAGACCGTGTACCCCGTCATTCCTCCGTCGTCTTATCCGGTTTGGACCCCCAGCAGTGCGGTCAACGGTACCGGCGTTCTTCCCACATCCAAAGGCGTTGTAGGACCGACCAAGACTTACCCTGCCAACTCTGCTAGCAGCGGATACAACACTATTCCAACGGCGGCAGCGGCTCGCGTTGGGTGGAATGAGGTTGCTGTAGCGGCTGGTGCATTTGCTATTGCTCTTTTGTGAAGGGGATAGGGGCTCCCTAATTAGTCGTCTGGAGGATAGCTCAGGTGAAAGGCGATTACGTTGGCTGTAATTTTCAGGACTTGTTGACAAACAGGTTGAAGGAACTTGTTCAAAGAGATTAATCATAATTATACATATTATATGAGTTCGTAATATACGATATTTTAGTACTCAATATTTTGTGCAGTGTTTTGTCTCATCTTGTTGTGCTAGGTCATAAGGTAGCTTTTGATCTACCTAGGTGGTTACCTAGAATTCTGCCTAGAACACACGCTAGATTACGAATAGCTTGGCAGCAACCAAGCAGTCCCATGCCGACATGCTGACATTAGGCGTAACTAGGTCACCACCACCTTCTAGACGATTTGTCAAGTGGACTGGTCCTTCATACGTCGTACACTGCATCCAGATCGACGAGGTCCTTGTCCTGTGATTTACCAACAGAACGGAAACAAATGACAGGCGGGATGTTATTGCATAGCGGCCAGGACATGACCGGGTTTAGCGGAGAACTGCGGAGCAGATTTTACCCAGTATAAATGCAGACATTGATTCTCGAAGGCGTCAGCCGCTCTTTTCCATCCTTATCAAGTGGATGAAAGCCAGAAGCTACTGTACCTCTGACGTTCTAGAACCGTTAAACGCCGGCCACATACAATGCCCAGAAATATGGCTTATTTCCGCCACAATGAGCAAACCACCTACGCGTGCCCTCGAAAACTCCTGCATGAGATGAGCCGCGATATGCATAGGTCTTTACAGCTTTGCGCTTACGGAATCGCGGGAGCTGCAGCGGTCGTTTGAACTTGTTATCTTGATACTTTGATATTGATGTACAAAATAACTTAATCATTTTCAGTAAAATTTTAAAATAGCGGCTTCATATGAAGGCGCTTTCAGCTTGGCTAACAATGAGGAGCTGCCAAAGAGCCTCTAGTGTAGGTGAAATCCGAAGACCCCAGATCTTGGCTTGCCACTGAGACTCCAATTTCGAGTGGCTCCTCGTACCGAGATTCTTGCACCAATTGGCCAATACGGATCGTCAAAGGCGTGGGACAAGGGGACAAGGGGACGCATCGCAAAGACCTGAATGCGTAAGTTACCGTGCGCCTAACTCAATGTAGAAGGTCATGTTGAGCCTATAAGCAACCCCCAGCACATCCCAGCGGAATGCGGAAGGTAAGCATGATAATCAGTCGGATATCCTCTGTGTCGTGAGCCGCGCGATCGCGTGCGTGCTTTGGTCTACATAGCTACCTACCAGAAGGGGAGATAAGCTGAATAGAACCTGTGAGCTATCTTGACCCTTGCGGGACCAATGTTTATGAGATATAAGTAGCCTTCAGTCCACACGGTCGGCAGACCTCTCGGGACTCACCGTGTTCTCTTTGCAGGTTGTTTGGAGCCATCGTCAACCCCCGGTCACGCCTCGACAAGATGAAGTCTTTCTCAGCGTTCAGCCAGCTCCTGCTGGCCGCTGGTGTCTCTGCCAGTTTCGAGAGAAACCGCTTTGGCGGCATGAAAGTTGGTCCTGTTGATGACCACTTGCTCGCCAAAATTGCCGCCACCACTGCCACCAATGCTACTGTTGCTGGTTGGGGCACTTTCGACCAGCTGCTCGATCACTCCAACCCTTCGCTCGGTACCTTTAAGCAGAGATATTGGTACAACACACAATACTGGAAGGGGCCTACCTCCCCCATCATCTTTGTCAACCCTGGCGAGCAGTCCGCCACAGGCTTCAACGTCACCTACCCCACGTCGGCGCGTTTAACCGGCAAATTCGCGCAAGAAGTGGGCGGTGCCGTTGTCGTCATTGAACACCGCTACTGGGGCGAGTCGTCGCCCTACGAGGACCTGACGCCCGAAAACCTCAAGTATCTCACGCTTGATAATTCGATCAAAGACAACACATATTTTGCCAGAACTTGGGAAGCGCCTTTCGACACCACCGGAAAGAGCACTGCCAAGGATGCTCCTTGGGTTTTCACCGGCGGGTCTTACCCCGGAGCTCTGGCAGGGTGGATCGCCAACAAGGATCCAGGCACATTCTGGGCTTACTACGGCACAAGTGGTGTAGTAGAAGCCATCGGAGACTTTTGGCAATACTTTGTTCCCGTTCTCGAGGCGACGCCAAAGAACTGCTCTTCCGATGTCAATGCTGTCGTCAACTATGTTGATGCTGTACTGTCATACGGCAGCCCCAAGGAGAAGAATCAGCTCAAGTCGAAATTTGGCCTCACCGGCCTAAAGGACGCTGACTTCGCTTCGTAAGTGTTTATCCCCAGATGCGACAGGAGCCATATGACTGATGTTGTTTTTAGCGCCATCGAGAACGGCCCGTGGACATGGCAATCGGGACAATTCTACTCCCAGGGTCTGAATGGCTACACCCCGTTCTACCAATTCTGTGATTACGTTGAGGTGAGCATTTTGCTTTCTACTCATCTCTCTTCTGTATCATATTTGGCCTAGCTCGTACTGACCTTGCACTAGAACGTATGGCCGAACTCAACGAACAAGGTGCCCGGTGCTAAGGGAGTTGGTTTGACCAAGGCTCTGAATGGCTACGCCAAGTGGTTCACTGAGTTGGAGCTGCCTGGATACTGTGAGAGCTACGGCATCTTCGAAGGTGAATTCAACACGGAATGCTTCCAGGCATTGAATGCCTCCAACCCCATCTACAAGGACCTCACTCCGGGCAATGCCGGCAACCGACAGTGGAACTGGATGCTCTGTAACGAGGCGTGAGTACACAAGCTCCTAGGTTTGCTTCTTCATCTAAACTGACACCACCTATCAGCTTCGAGTACTGGCAAGACGGTGCCCCCGCCGGCCAAACTACCCTTGTCTCCCGCAAGGTGAACAAGGCTTATTGGCGCGCTCAGTGCCCTCTCTGGTTCCCCGGCGTCAACTTGTAAGTCATTCCTACGCGCCATTATCGGGCTTCCTATGACACACCGTCCACATTAAGATTGTCGGTTGCTGACTTTTTGGTTGCAGTGGTGATAACAAGGATAAGTCCGCCGAGACCGTCAACCAGTACACCGGTGGATGGTCGGCGACCAACACAACCCGTCTGACACTGACCAACGGCGAATGGGACCCGTGGCGTGACTCAACTTACAGCTCCAAGTTCCGTCCCGGTGGTCCCCTGCAGAGCACCGAGCAACTGCCCGTTCACTACCTCAAGCACGGCACGCACTGCTCTGACTTGTACGGACAGAACTGGGGTGTCAATGCTGACGCCAACGCTATAGCTGAAGCGCAGACCGCACAGATCAAGACTTGGATCGCAGAGTTCTATACGCAGAAGTAGACTTTAATGTATTTAGTCGAATTAATCATGTAACTTAGATGAGCTGTCAGATAATAGAGTCTCGACCAATTTCAAGGCACCTTGGATGAAGCATTTTCGCAGTAGCTCCGCTTGTAGTTTTGTTTCAAGAATGTGATATAGTTGCCTAGCTACATATTGTCTAAGGTGGGTTTTCTCTTCTTGTCGAGACGGTGTCTCATTACTACGGTGAATACAAACAACACCATTGATCACAAAGTCGTGTACTTAGAGTAAGACATATATTAAGATTATTGTAGTCACAGCGCAGCTAAAAGTAGTTGAAGACTATATGTCCACCACCGTCACCTTTTCTTCACCTGACACTTAGCAGTAGCAGAGATCTTGGGATTAGACTCTGACGTAGCAGTAAGCGTAACCACAGCACTACTCTTAGCATCCGCCGCGGCGCCAACCGCGACATCAACAATAGTCTTCTTCCCAAATTCCGCGGCAGCCAATTGATTAGGCAGTTCGACGTGCCAGCCCTTGCCGTCGACCTTCGCGCTCAGCCGGTAGACATCCGAGGTAAGATACGCAGAGAGGTCCTGCGGGTGCGCCGCGTCGCCATCGACGTACCTGCCCGAGTTCGTCAGCTGGAACGCGCACGTCACGCCTTTCTCCGTGGCTTTGGCGGTCTTGTCTCTGACGACGGCACCAGTCCCAAGCTTGACGCCGTGCTTGCTCGCGCCGCTCCCGTCGAGCGAGCGCACGGCGACCGTATAGTGCAGCACGCCGACGTCGTCGCGACGGGTGCTCAGCACGTAGAAATGCAGCCGGTTCGCCTCGTCCACGGACTCGAACTGGGAGCCGGAGCGCGTGCCGGCGTGGAACAGGGCGTCGGCGAGCTGGCGGTAGTCACCAACGGTGAGCTTGGAGGGGGTCCCGTCGGGGCGGTAGAAGTCGACGACATCGATGTCCTGTGGGTTCGCGTCAATGACCCACTGGAAGGGCGCGCTGCCGGTGCTGTTCTTCGTCTTACTGATCAGTACGCCGTGGTCGGACTGGAATGAGTCGGCGCCCATGCGATCGATGACCTCGAGGTCGTAGTTGTGGTAGCCGCCGCCGTCGCAGTACGGGTCTGTCGCTGTGTCGCACGCTGGTGAAAGGTCCGTGCCGATCAAGATATGCAAGCCCATTAACTGCGTGGCACTCGGGCTCACGACGCGCGCCGTGATCTCGGCGGTCACCAGCCCAGAGTTGGCGAGGGCCGTCCGCGAGATGTTGAGGACTCTGCTCGGATCAACTAGGTTGATGCGTAGCTTGTCACCCATCGTGTGTGGTGAGCCCAGCGAACTGCCTTGTTGCGCTGGAATTTGCCACCGTGTGTGAGGACCGCCGGGCCCGTTAAATGTGCCTCTCGCCAACATGGAGAACGGTCCCGAATAGTCGCGACGCGGCGGGTCAGAATAAGGGTTGTTGTAGTTATCGCCTATTCCTAGCAAATGGCTAAGTTCATGGGCATATGTGCTCATACCCGAGCTCTCGGCCTGGGTCGAAGAGCCTCCGCCAGCATTGGGCCAAATGGAAGCCGCCGAGGCCCACGATGTCCAATTGACATATCGGGTATGAGCCCAGTTCGGGATCGAGTCGTCCGGAGGCCCGAATGCAGCAGTGACATCCTCAGGGGTCTGGAATCTCATCTCGCCAAATTCTTGCCACGTCGATGACTCGTCCTGGCCGGCGGAAAGGATGAAGGCGAGCTCGAATGAATCGGCCGTCTCATTGCCAACATCGGCACGCCAGGCCGCGAACGCATCGGTACGGAGGTCTACCGAGCACGGCCCTACAGCCGGACAACCATCGGGGTTGAAGCCATCAGTCTCATCATCAATGCCATATTGGTAGGATAAACTGGGCAATTCATAAGCACCAAATACTGTCAAGTCGACGCCTATACCATAATTAGTTGATTCGCTGCTGATATAAGTGTCGATGAGGGGCGTGGAAAATTAACATACCGTATCGGCCACCAGAATCTTCCATCCAATACTCATGTAGAGTATGATTATGATTCAGCTCGCTGGGCGTATTTAGAAAATCACGATAAAAGGTAGGCACTTCATCGCGACTAAGGCCCGAGACGACAGATTGTGGGTTATTGAAAGGTGTCGACCCAGGCTCTTGGCTTATAACGAATGGCTTATCTGAGTAGTCAACAACGACAAGTGCGATGTTGAAGTTCCTCTCCGAGCCCTTCCGACTAGGATCCGACCAGCTGGTACCAGGGACTGGGACATAGTCTGCCCAGGTGATGTTATCAGGAAGCACAATTTTCTGCAGGTCGAGTATGGCGAAAGGGTCGTTTTGCGAGGAAACCGGTACCGCAGCCACATGACCTGTCAGTATCGAACCAACCAGAGCGGCCGTGGAGGCCGTCCAATAACAACTGCCATGAGTCATAGCTAAGCCCATTTTCCTCAATTGAGCTCTGGCGATAGAATTATGTCTTGACAAGTCGCCTCAGTAGCTCCCAAACGAGCCACAAGTTGTGGGTATGAGTAGAGGGGGAAAGACTTGTAGCTTGTATCATCGGGAAATATGATCCTTTAGTACTGTGTAAGGTAACTTTGCCCATAACGTGCTACCATCATGTCGTCTCCCGTGCGAGGGGCTGGGAAAGCTTCCCTATCGTATAGGTGCGCCTCGATTACCCATCTTAACCTGATAACACACTATTTTATAAGATACCCAAGTGTATAGATATGACCCGTCCAATCCCAGACCAGCTTAGATAGCGAGGGGTGTCTTTTGCGGCAGATATTTTGTTGAGAGCTGCCCAGTTCGTACAAGGAGCGATAATTCGATTGTACCGGGCGCCGGCGTATATGAGGTGAGCCCAGCCATGCCAAGATGCTCGGTATCACGTCTACCTGCCGCAACAGGCAATCAGACTGCAACATACCAAGACGCTTGGGGTTGGGAACGTGCGGAGATAAAAGCTTAGGCCGCTTGCATGAGGGGTTGAGAGCACGCAATGAACGAACAAAACGCGGTCCCTGTACAAGATATTTTAACGGTTTTGAATATCACCACACTCGTACTCTGTAGTTGGCTATGTACGGCTTACACAGTATGTATATAGCGTCGCTTGTGGCTCAACTTGACCATCAATGCATTCGAGCCGATTCATTAACACAGGGTTCCTGCTCATCTGATCTTAAGCTCCTCTGTAAATACCGTCAATACTGTGGAGTGAAGGGGAGGCAACAAAGCTGAAACTGACATACCTAGCTGGGTGATCCCCAACTCTAAATCTTAGATGCCTTTCCCTTCCCCGGCGCAGTCTCGAATATCGCGCCCCATTTGTCTTCTTGCTTGAACATAGCTACGCATTGAATGGCAGATGGCGAGCCATATTCCGGGTCAGCGCCTCCGTCGAGCAACGCCTACTTCGTTAGCCGTCCACCGCTCTGTTGCTCTCCCCATCGAGAACGCGGCTCACCTGAATTACAGCATCTTCTTTCTTGAAGACAGCTCCAGCAATGGGACTCTGCTCCCTATCGTTCAGACGGTTCGGGTCGGCGCCGTGTTGTATCAGTAATGTCACGAGTTCCGGGTGTCCATGATACGCCGCGAGCATCAACTGTTAGATGGCCATGTCAATGTTTCCGGTATCTGCTTTTGGATACGGATACATACCAGCGTATCACCTTGGTCGTTTGTTAAATTGGCGGGCAGGCCGGCTGGCAGTGCCTGTCTAAACACGTCTGTTTGGCCTGCTCTGGCGGCATTGTACATGCGCGTAGCGAACTCGATAGCTTCTGGCGTAACCGTCTTACTAGCCATATTGGATCAAGAACAAAATACTCATATATACTTGTGCAATGCAGTCGCCTTTTATCATTCAGAACCTGAGCGAGAAAAAAACGGGTTTGTCTTGTCGCCTAGTCGGGGTCATCTCACAATGAGCAGAGTGTGAAGAGAGTTTGCACGTCGGACAGAGTGAGCGCAAAGTTGCGATGAAGTCACTGCCATCATCATTAGCTCAGCTCTGGCTTACTTGGCGACACCACGCTACGTCAAGTGCAAAGGTTTCCATTTTCTCTTTTGCCTAGGTATAGAACAAATATCGGAATTAAATAAAACTGGAAAAAACTCGAGTTAAGTAATTATGTAAAAGAAAAGCGTTTATTAATAATCAAGTATAGGCTGCGCCAGCGATACTATCCCTACGGGGTCGTATCATCAATTGCTAACCCGGAGCATACCGGCGGTGCTGCAAAAACAGGCGCCAAGCCTAAATCCAACCTTGCCGCTGCAAAAGCAGTACATTGCTACCACTGCGAGGCAACTTAGGTCTGCAAAAGTGACTAACACTCTCTGACACGCGGCATGTATCTCGCAGCCTAACACAGGTACTACATGCCAGTACCTATTCAAAGCTCAGAACTCCGCCCGCCACTTGAAAATGTCCACCCGACAACTTTCCGATATTGAGTGCTTACCTACATACGTGTAGTATTGGACGTCCTTAAAAACTTAGGTCACTTCAGGTTGCGCGCACAGCAGAGTACGCACTCGAATTTTATGCGCACTCTTAAAGGCCACAATAAGTACGTGCTTCGAGAATTAGCCGCTAATAGCGCTAACAGATTTAGACTCTCTAAGCCTCGGTCTGCTTGTGATAAGTTCGAAGCAGGAGAGCCGATAAGCTGCCCAACTAGCAATGGCAGACAATCAGAGAGAAGTTCCGCCTATAAGCCGTGACAAAATCCCGATCAAGAAGCGATTGATTGAAGTCGAAACAATTTCTCCTGTGCCTCATATTACTATTCGGGGCATCCCTCGGAAACATCTTAGCACCCAACCACTCGTAGCAGCTGAACCGCCCCCTAATAGCCAAGCTGTTCGACATGCAGGACATGAAGCAGTACACTTTAGTGCACAAGGCTGGCAACCCAACCTACCGCCAGATCTCGGTTCTCGGCCCCCTTTCTCCAAGGGATATAGTAGAAGTAGCTTAGAGAGCTTGAACAACTTGGCTTGGACAAGCATTGCGCCTCGCCCAGTAGGGTCAAAGGTACACACAACTATCTCAAAGGATAATACTGCAGACGAAAACTGGCGAAGATCTTCTTCTTTTGCATATCTGGGATCTAAGCTAAAACGGCAGAGGCCCCATACACGAAGTGCAACAATACATGGCAATACTACAGCTCCTGCTCTTCTTTCGCCACAGCCCCAGGTCATTCGCGGGCCTACCATCGAACGAAAGGTTATCCCTCACTATCGGGATATCAATCATGGCAAGTTCAATCTCTTGGCACCGTAAAGTCTATCACTACTAACATACAGCACAGGCATACAAAAACACTCCCAACAAGACTACCTGAAAAAGCGCGAAACTGAACGACTGGCGTTGTTGCGCAAACAAGTAGCTGAAAAAACAGCTGAGCTGCAAAGTGGTGTCCGCCTGTCGAAAAGAGAGAAAGCTGAATTTGCGAAGAACCGAGAAATTCTAAGGCTTGCAGAAAAGCGCTTGCAAATCGACGATCACAGGAACATGAGAACGGATCCAATGCAGGTACGGGAAAGTTTGATGGTTCGTTTCTCCACGTGGCTTCTGGCCACGCTAGGCTCACCTTCAATGTCATTGTGCTAATCTTCGTGTTAGAGATTCCAGCAGATGAAGCAGAAGGGCGTTGCGCAAACTGATCCAGAATTCATTAAAACGAGCCAGTTTTTAGCCAACGTCCAACAGGAGCAGCAATTGCGAGGGCAGCTAGAATACCAAAAGAACAAGCAACCACCTGACAAGATGCGCACACCTTTTAACCTTAGCCGTAAAATATATATCTCATGATAGCTCTATTGGCTCGAAGCAATTATATAATCAGAATGCTACCCCTACTCGCCTTGCAAACGATCTTGTTCAAGTTCCGCAATTCTTTTTAATCGTACGACTAAGAGTCAATTCTACTGAAATGTCTGTACAACCTCGTTTTTAACTACGATACCTCGAGTTGAATCCTCATCTCTCTCACCCTGCTCGGTATGACTACTGGCGACGAATGTTGTCATGTCAACGTTATCACCGAGGTGCAAGGGCTGCTCCGAGTCGCCGCTTGTACCCCTTGCAAGAGACCACTCGGATAATTAGGTATCTTCGTTTTCGTCAATTCTAGTTCCGCGGCCACTTTGTCCGCTCGCTCTCGTATGATTACTACTGCTGCTATAGGAGCGGTGAAAAGTGAGAGAAACTAGGTGGAAAACAGAAGTCGAGACATTGGAGAGGTGCGATCTGGTAGCCAGAACTGCAAGGGTCGGTAGGCAGCCAGCCACAGTCCCAATGGCAATTTCGCAAAAAGACCATACGCCATACCACACCTGGTTATCTAGCGAGAACGACAGCGTGAGTAAAATAAGGGACGTAAAAGGTGATTAGAGTGATCTTACAACTTGCATCTCCTTCCGGGGCCTGCGCCAGAGCGACAACGCGCACGTTGCCAAACACGCACACCACGGAGCCCAGCAAAAAAATGCCGCAGACTCGGACACAGCGCGTGAGTTATAAGCGCAGCGGGAGGATACGGCGAATGGGTAATGTCAAAATGGTCACGTTAGTAACCACATTCACGTTATGATGTTACTGAGCCGAAGCGACGATGCAGACTTACCGCATGACCCCCCTCTGCGCAGTCGTTTAGTGTTGTCTCTCTACAAGAAGCTGTTTCGGATGCTAACAAGGCCTTGGAGGGTTGCCAGGAGTTTCTATGCTCGATAGGATCTACGCTGTACGGGATTCCGAATAGGACTTATCTGCCGGGTGAGAACTGCAACGTTAAGCCAACAGATATGCAAGCTGCGCACGGGTCTTACTCCGTATGGCTGACACCCACGCATAATAACGCAGCATGGGGGAGAAAAAGCGATATAAAACATGGTAGGAGAATTGAAGGTGTCATTTTTCCCCCAAGGGCCAAGAACTTTTCGTTTGGCTTATTATTATTTGCTAAAAACGAGGAGGAAGCAATCTTCTCCTCCTGTTTTATCAGCTGTAACACTTATCAGAATTCTCACATCCCATTCACATCTTATAAACGCTACATTCACTTCCAAGCCAAGATGAAGCCTACTGGAGTGCTCATGGTCGGCAGCGTTCCTGGTGCCTCGCCGCATGACGTCTTCGTGCGCTTGACTGCCGCGCTTCCTGGCCGTTTGCAAGCTATACCTGATGGCGAGACCGGTGAGCGATGGAATTACATTGGATGGCAATTAGGACGCTTTCCTCCTGTAGCCCGGCGGAATGAATTAGGAGGGTCCCCGTTGCCTGAGTCTGGGCCTGGACTGCCGACTTTCACGCTTGCGGACATCAAACCAACAGCCTACGACGAGGCGGCGTTATCGTCTTACAACGAGTTCAAAAAACTTCGTCAACAAAACGTCATCCCGTCACACGTTCGTTTTCAGATCGGCCTGCCTTCACCGTACAGCGTGCTGGCAGGCCATCTGAAACCGGAGCTAGCAGTTACGATTGAGCCGCTATACGAACAACGATTTGCGGAAACCATCGATCGCATCGTTGCAGGCATTCCACATGATGATGTAGTCATTCAATGGGACTTGTGCTTTGAGATGACGGCACTTGAATTCGACCGAGGACGGCTTCTTGATACGCGGCATCAAGCCTATTTTTCATCACCCAGTGGCGTGCTTCAGGGTCTTGTGGAACGCATTGTACGGCTATCGGAGCGGATACCCAAAGACGTAAAATTTGCTTTTCATCTCTGCTACGGCGATCTACGGCACAAGCATTTCATTGAACCCCAGGATACGTCGCTCTTGGTCGAGCTCGCCAACGCCCTACTTGCCTACGAGACAATCGGTTCGCGAACTGAATGGATTCACCTGCCCGTGCCAAAAGGGCGAACGGACTCTGATTACTTCTCGCCTCTGAAAGGTCTCAAGCTTGAGAAGATCGGCTCGAAACGGCCTTATATATATCTTGGTCTAGTGCATGCCAATGACGGAGCCGGGACAAAGAAACGTATTGAGACTGCACAGGATAGTGTTCCCTTCCCCTTCGGCGTGGCTACAGAATGCGGCTTGGGCCGGACTCCGCCCGAAGAAATTGACAGTATCCTAGAGATCTGTAGGGAGGTCACTTCGGAGCCCATACGGGAGAATCTATAAGCATGTCGTGCAAGGTCATGGTACTAAAGCAGCCGCACAAAAACAACGGTCTTTTCCCCCAGGCTTGGCTAGAAGCACAACGGGTAGGTAGCGCAAACTGCTAGAGCTATGTTCATTGTGTAGGCTACTAGCCTAGAAGTTCACGGCGCATGGAAATTACTTGGAGGGACTGAGGGGCTGTTCCCACGTAGAGACAACATTCATCAATTGTCAGTTACCAGGTTCGCAGGTGGATAGAAGTATCCTAGAAAATGGAGAATAGCTAGTATTCTGTCTATATAAAGAACTGACTCTCCTTCCTTGAAGAGAGAGGGAGGTCAGGAATCAATGACATTGAGCCTTTAACCTATGCTACGACCTAGCTGCTACCCTTTGGTGACCAAACTTTACTCTAGAGACCAATCCATCTGACATCAATACACCTTCTGGCCCTTCAACACGCCGCCTAGTGGTTGGCAGAATCTGTGAAGGATCTTCTATGAGGCAGTAATTGACG
Organism: Xylaria arbuscula; assembly: GCA_022385695.1. Lineage (NCBI taxonomy): Eukaryota > Fungi > Ascomycota > Sordariomycetes > Xylariales > Xylariaceae > Xylaria > Xylaria arbuscula. The sequence continues at coordinate 33,754 of MU279390.1, forward strand.
GTGCCACTTTGATCGAGTGTGGTGTACGGAAGCCTGGAGAATTTCTGTTAAGGGGTTGCTCGTAAATGCGGCGTAACCGAACGAATAGGTGATCACATTCCTGCGTTACAATGTGCTGCGATTGGAAATGCTATGTAGCATTCGGGTGTCGGTAAAGCTGTCTAGTCCGTTATAGTTAATCGAGGCCCTCATATCAGCTGTCAACTGTCGGCTATCACGTACACTTCTGTACATATCTACTTAGAGGTACCTACATTAAGTACACTGGGTAGGTGGTAGTTGGGCATTAACGTGTATGTCGGTAGGTACGGTATCTCGGCTTAAATCCCTACTTTGGACCTTTTTCCTCCCTTTAACTTTTTTTTAATTCTAGCTAGATTAATATTTTGTTCTTATCTTGCTAGCTGTAAAGAAGTGCTGCTTTTTCATGATGGCTTCAAATCCGCTATCAAGCGAAGGATGCTGTAAAATCGACTTTCAACAACTATTTGCCAAGGCTGACGAACTCTTCACTGGAACCTTTCCGTCTATGCCACTATCCGAGGATGGTTTCATCAAGAATTCGGATGAGGCATTAAAAGTGCAAATAGCCAGTCCTACGATATTGCTTCATGTAAAAAGTGAAGGAATATTTGATGCGGAAAAAACAACATGTTTCATTCGCCATTTTTTAAGGGACATTGTTCGACAACCAACTTATAGCCTCTTTCGGATGAGTAATGGGCTAATTCGTTCCTCGCAGTCTCCTCTAATTGAATATCTTACCAGTGATCATTTCACGATCAGCTCGTCCATGCGCCTCTGCTCTCCGATCCTTGATGCCTCGAAGTTGCCTCCACAAACCGTTGCAAATTTTCGTCAACTCCGCTACCCTGATAGAGGCTTTATTTCTTTGGTTTGGCCAGAATCATCGCACTTACATGATCGGAATTTCCTACCATGGGAATCGAGGGAACAAGCCATCTTTCGCGCTTTGAAAGAATACGAAAAACCCCACAACCGGGCTGGTGATGGTATTTGGGGCAGGGTCGTACCTGAATGGATCGATTTCACAATCCCAAAGGGCTGGTTAGATTTCTGTAAATGCAACCATGCAAGAAACTGTGGTCGGCCCACATCAGCGAAACAACTACAAGGATTTCGACTCATCAACTGTCACCGCGATCCAGTAGTCGTTGAATCGTGCACTCTTGAGGCCAACTATGTTGCATTAAGCTACGTCTGGAAATCCAGCCCGGAAACATCTGATGGATGGCCAGGTGTGGTTTTACACGCAATCGAAGTCACGAGGCAGTTAGGCTACCAATATTTATGGGTCGACCGCTATTGCATTAACCAAACTAACGAGAGAGAGAAGGCGCATCAGGTCACAAATATGCACTCAATATTTCAACGAGCTGAGTTGACTCTGGTTGCTGCTACGAACGACGTGGATGGCCTCTCAGGGGTACGGCGGAGTGGCTCTTCAAGCCAGTTCGCACGAAGAGCACAAAAGAAACTGCAGATTGGAGATATGACTTTGGTGACTGTCCTAGACCCCAAAAAAGCCGTTGCGGCCTCGAATTGGTCTCAGCGGGGGTGGACATTTCAGGAAGGCCTCCTATCTAGAAGAGTCTTGGTCTTTACCGACAGTCAACTTTACTGGAACTGCTGCGGCATGTCTGAGAGAGAATGCCTGTATATCCCCGCAGAAATCTCTCATCTATCTGATATGTCACAGCAGGGCAGATGGATGACTGCGGGAATATTCGATCGTGCAAGTAAAGGTAGCCTTCGAGCTTCGCCCGAAACCGACGCCCAAACACCAGATAACTTGACGATAAGCCTCAGACCTTACGAATGTACTACTTGCAGAATATATGCGGAGATCTGGGACGATATTAAGGATTATAGTGCCCGTTACCTCACATATGATGGCGACTCCTTGAATGGGTTCAAGGGCGTCATGCAGATGCATATGGTCAGAGCGGGCAGCAATATCAAATTTATTCTAGGTTTGCCAGTTAGTATTATTCCGGGTCTGGATTTGAACTCGGCCTTTGCTTATGCCTTATCCACCTGGGCTTCTACCCCCGTACGCTCCCAATACCGCCGCTACCATCTTCCATCCTGGTCATGGACGGGATGGGGGAAGCAAGTGTACTGGAAAGTGAAATACTGGATTTATTCTCTTCACAAGGCTTTACACCGTCGAGTATACAGTAACGTCGGCCACCTACTACAGGCCCACCCCACATGTGGCCCACCCTTCAACATCACACCGCCTCTCCCTTTCAATGTCTAACAATTCTCTCAGTTTTTATCCATAACCCTTCTTTTTGGTATCGTTAGAATTACAATCAATGCAATATTTTGAAGATAACGTTTTGACTGCTGTCCAGGCTGTTGCTAATAGCGCTAGCGTACAATATGCTAGCAAATATAGGGGCATACCCCGTACCACCCTTTGTCACAGGATAGCTGGTTTAAAGCCAAAAAAAATAGCTTATTGTCACTTGCAGAAGCTTTCTGAAGTACAGGAGTCTCATTTAGCCGACTGGGTTGCTACCCAGTCCAATTTAGGGGCATCCCCTACCCACTTGCAGCTAAGGGAATTTGCCAAAAGAATTCTGCAGGTCGACAATCAGTCTTTAGCTCTCGGTAAAAGCTGGACAACGCGTTTTTTGAAAAGACACCCCTTAATACAAACCTTACGGAAAAAATCGATCAATTTTAGACGCGTAAATGGCGCTAGTACCCAGGTTATCCAGGCTTGGTTTAAAAAATGGGTGATTTCAACTATACAAAATATTACGCCAGAAAACCGGTATAATTTTAATAAAAGTAGTATTATAAAAAGTCAAGAAAATAACGGCTTGGTACTAAGTTGTGCGGAAAAAGGATATATACGAAAAAAACAGCCTGGTTTAAAAGTATAAACTTTGTTTATTAAATGTGTTTTTGCAACCAGCTAAGTCTTACCACCTTTGGTTATTTTTAAAAAAAAATCCCTTTAAGCACAGTAGTTTCCTTTAGATCTGACTTTATATAAAGGTTAAAAGTTTACAACATATATAAACGGTTGGACATGCAAAGAAACTGCGCTCGAGTGGCTCCAAAAGGTGTTTTTACTAATAACAGTACCTAATATTCCCTCGGAAAAAAGACTGCTAGTCTGCAATGGCCATAACTCCCATATAACAACCGATTTCATGTAGAAGTGTTATCAAAATAACGTACATTTATTGTACCTGCCGCTACACTCCTCCCACGTACTCCAACCTCTCAACGCCGGGGTGTTCAGCCCCTTAAAGGTATCATACCGCAAGTGGCTTGGAAATATAGGTCAAATAAATACTAGATCTATTGCTAAAAAGCGTAGTTTTCTAGCCTGTTATTCAAAAGCCAGAAAAAAAGCGTTAACAGTACTAAATATCCAGTCCGGGTGGAAAAGTACTGGGTTGTGGCCGGTCAGAGTTAGCCAACCTCTTTTAAACCCTTTGGTCATTAATACCAACAAAGTAAATAAAAGGGCACATACCATACCACCTAATACAGTTATCCAGGCCAGCCAAAAAAAGTCCCAGGTAGTTTGGCGTATACCTTATACAACCCAAAAGCTTTAGGACGAATTACACTTATTCGACCAGCTGGATCAAGACCCCCATACTAAGCGGTTATTATTCCGAAAAATCAATAAAGCTTTCGACAAAAAGAACACCCAATTAGCTACTAAACAACGGAAAAAGGAAGTGCTTCAGGCTCGACTGGATAATATACAAGCCAGAAAAAAAAAGAGGGTATCACCAAGTCCAAATTCGAAGTTTGCCGGTATTAAGGAGATCCGCCAAGCGCAAGTTCAAGCTGGCCATATATCAGAAGATAGCAGTGATTCAGAACAGTCGGTAGCGCTTAGCTGTATCGCTGTTGCTAGTGAATTGATTGAATAATTGAAAGTTGAAAGGTGGTGGGTAGGTGGTGTTGAAGGGTGGGCCACATGTGGGGTGGGCCTGTAGTAGGTGGCCGACGTTATCTATTCTCCGGAACTGACGCTTATTGCTCAAAATGAAGATGGCTGGGCAGAATCCAGTATAGTTTCTATACTAGAAGAAACTTGGAGCTTTGATAGGTTCGCATTTTTAAAGGTTGCGAAGCCCTATATAATCCACGATAAGAGACATATTTTGCCTAAGCGGGTGTTTGACAAGAGCCTCTCAATAAATAATATTAAGTGGAAGGAATTGTATACCAGGGAAGACATCGCGGTTGTTTTAACTTACTGTGATGAGAACAATCTCCAGGCTCCTATCTTTCTTTTTCTAAGATTAACAAATAAAACTTGGCAGGAAACACAGTTGTGGGGGAGAGTAGGCGTTGCTTCCTTGGAGATAGAAGAATATTGGGACGACGAATGGACTCTTGACGAGTGGAATGCATTCGAGGATAAACGGAAATCATTGGCAAAATTTGAGGATTTGGTTAGTTTATTGGGCTTGGTTCGTTCAGATAACGATTATTTCATCACATAAGGAATACAAAAACTAAATACCTGAATACCTAGGTAAAGTTATTGGTTTTTACATGGCAGAAAGTTTTGGCACCGAACACTACCTAAATGGTGAGAGCATGGTCAGGTACTAGAGAAGAAAGGAATCTAGCAGCGAGGTATACAAGCAAAGGAAGAGTGTTCAAGTGTTCATCAGGTGATATTAGGAAATGAAAGCTATATGAGTGTATACTATTAGCCTACGTGATTACGTATAAGTACAGGGCAAGAACTCCTTGAGTACCTAACAAGATGTCTAGGCCTTTGTAAGGTTATCATGATAGTCCTGGATCTGTAGAGGATTAGCAGTTCACCGCTTCGATGTCTGGCAAAGTAGACTCAGCATGCACGATTATTAGCTAAATGCAGTACCAGCATGGCACTCTTAGATCTTCCACCTCCGCCCGCCTTCTCTACCATAACGGTGTGTAACCTCCATTCTCGTTCTAACATATCCCTCAGCTGCACTCTCTGCGAGTACTAGTGCGCCGACGAGCGCAGCCATTACGAGATAATCTCACGGGGATTTGCCAGCGTTGTAGCTGCAAACTAGAGAGCTGGCAACGGGTGTTCCCACCAAGGTAGCTTAACCTTACAGCAAATACATTACTCAAGTCACTAGGGGGAAATCCTTTAAGCCTATTGGATATAACTATGTATTAACATTAAAAAGCAAGCGAAAAATATCACGCGAATTTTAACTTATCGTTACTGGAGGAATTTCACGTTAAGGCAAGGCTTAATTTGGGTACCATCTATATATTAATCGTGAAATGGAGAAAAAGCAATTATTATATATATAAACAGAGTGTAAAAGGGACGGCGTAACGATAGCATATAAAAACAAAAACTAACGGTTGTGGTGGTTGTAAGCCGACAGCCAGCCTACCATAACTTTTATTATAGAAATAATTTAAATAGTTAACTAATCTTAAATAATATATTAATTTTGAAAAAAAGACACATAAAATGTTACATGATTTTTAACTTATTAACGGTTATAAACTGCCGAGGTGAAAAGGTCTTTAATCCCGTGGTTAGCCGTTCTAAAGCGCCAGCTACTCATCTACCCAGAGAACACTGAGCAGTAACAACTCCGATCGACCTAAGCCTTAGCTATTCAACAAGAACATGCACATCGTCGTCCAGCCCTGATTGTGAGGCCATCATCGCCATGCCACTCCGCCCGACGCTCCGTTTAGTGGCGCCCGCATTCCGCCTGGTGCGGCCGTACTCCAGCGATGCCGGCGGCCCTCTGATCAACGTCATCAACCTGCCGGCGCCAAACTCGGGCCACATCCGCGTGCTCGAGCTCAACCGGCCGGCAGCACGCAACGCCATCTCCAAGGCCCTGCTCGCCGCCCTCCGAGCCGAGATCGACGACGTCCACGCCCAGTACACCCCGGAAGGCGACGAGAAACCCATACCGCCACGCTTCGGAGGCGCCGCCGGCCCCGACCAGAAGGGCCCCACGAGGGCCCTGGTTCTGGCGAGTGCTGTCGATGCGAGCTTCTGCGCCGGCGCAGACCTGAAAGAGAGACGGGGTTTCACGCCAGAAGAGTGCGCGCATATCCTTTTATTCTATCCTATTCCATTCTGCTACATCCCAATTATTTGTCAATGGCTCGCCTGACAAGATCAACTCACTAATGCTCCCCGCTCTTAGAACGGCCCAATTCCTCGCCAACCTCCGCGGCACCTTCTCCTCGCTGTCGACCCTGCCCATCCCAACCATATCTGCCGTCGCGTCGCTCGCGCTCGGCGGCGGTCTAGAGCTCGCCCTGTGCACCCACTTCCGCGTGCTGGCCTCGACCGCCGTCGTCGGCCTGCCCGAAACCAGGCTCGGCATCATACCAGGCGCAGGCGGCACGTACCGCCTGCCTGCCCTGATCGGGCTTCCGCGCGCCCGGGATCTCGTGCTGACCGGTCGCCGCGTGTCCGCGCCCGAGGCATATTTCCTCGGCATTGCCGACCGACTTGTCGAGGTGCTGCCGGAGGAAGACGAGCAGCGAGGAGACTCTGGGTCGAAGGCTGACGAGGGGATACCCGTGCGGGCGCGGAGGGCGGCGCTGGCCGAGTCTGTCAGGCTTGCCGGCGAGATCTGCGAGGGCGGGCCGATCGCTGTGAGGGCTGGCTTGCAGGCTGTCAGCTGGGCACGAGAGGACGTTGAGAATGCCATGTACGAACGGGTTGTCAAGACTGAGGATAGGGATGAAGCTCTCGAGGCTTTCAAGGAGAAGAGGAGACCTGTATTTAAAGGCAGGTAAAATAAAACAAGACGAATGAGAATTGTCCTGTTAATCTTTCTATTTACCACTTTAGCACACATATACGTATCACATGTTAAGGTTCGTAATTCGGTTGTTAGTAAGAAAAAGTTAGAGCTCAAGGTTTGTGGTATCTAATCTAAACCTGACATAGTCATGATATACTCCTTTTCAACCTCTTTCACGTACGATCGCACGGCAATACCCAAATCACAAGAGCATTAGGTTTCAACAACAGCAGGGTAATGGTGAAATCCACTACAGGACAATTATCACAGACATAATAATACACAATGGCTAATCTATACATGGTAGGCTAAGTGCCACCGTTTCAGCAAGAGCTTCATAACTAACTAGCCTAGGCGGCGTTCTTCTGGCTCCGGGTCCGTGTGCTTATTTGGTCCCCGCCTTCTCGCGGTGCTGAGTTTGGTTTCGCCTTGTTTTTGGATTGACCAGATGACTTGCCCTTGCCTTTGCTCTCTCTCTTGTTTGGTTGAGTCTTGCCTTTCCGGGCGTTGCCAGATTTCTTATTGGCGTTAACCTGGTTTTCTCTTTCATCGTTGTCGTCGTCTCCGTCACCCTCATCTTTTTCTTCAATATCTTCCTCTGCTTTCATTTCATCTGTCTCTGCGTCCTCCACGTTCTCTTCCTCGTCTTCTGTTTTATTTGCCTCCTCTTCGGGTTCGTTTTCAGACGCATCTGAATCATCAGTGTTGCCCTTCACATCTGTACCCTGCTGAATTCTCTGCCTTTTATTAGCCTCTTTTCCACCCCTTTTAACCTCCTTTCCCTGTTTGTTTATCGTATGCACGTCGCTTGTATCGTTAACCTCTTCGGCCTCATGTTCTTCTTCATTGATATCTGCTTTCAAGTCTTCTTGATTTTCAGCTTTGCGCTTGTTGCCGCTGCTGCCTCCGTCACTCTCTTCTTCGCTCTCTTTTTTGTTGTTTTTGGAAGCCTTCTTCTCAACAGTCAGCTCGGAAGCTCGCTTGACCACATCATTTCCAGATCGCTCGACGTGTACGGCCGGATTATCGGGCGACGCGTTCTTCTTGATCGTGTTCCCGCGCTTGGATTTGATCGCGATTTCGCCTTCGTCCTTTGTCTCGGCGACTGTGCCGCCGGGGGCGCCACCTCCCCAGTTCCAAGAGACTAGAATTATGTTTGCAGTGAGCGATGCTGCCGGTTCCGGGGTAACGGTTTAACTCAAGAATTTTTGTTAGGCTTGCATACCTTTATCTCCCTTTTCAGGCCCGTTAGCAGTCATTATGTCAATAGTTCACTACGATGTGATGACCTGGTGATTCTAAGGATAGCTATTCCGAGGATAGCTTGTGTAATTAAATTATTTTGACTATATGGATCTTCAATATCTACACTACGAGGCCGGTTGAAGTTTAAATCTATTATAATCGCTCTGTATATTGGTTCTTCTTTGAATGCATCATAACCATGAATCATCAAGGGCTTAGTGCGCATCTCTCTTAGAAGCTTACATCGATGCGATCTGGAATGGCTGGCTACGTAATCGTTCGATGAGCTACAGGAGTATCCGATACAAGACAACATCCCCAAAGCAGCAATGTCTCGCAGCTAGTGCATAACATAATTAACACAAAGGGAAGGGGTAAATGTGCGATTAGATACACCTCTTTGGACTATATTCTATGTATGGGGTAATTTTCTCCGAACTTTAGCTGAGTTTGTCTTGTTTTTCATATACTTGGGGCGAATTGGCTGTTATGTCGATTGCAGGCATAGCATCGAAATAGTGTATTCTTGAAAGCTCCAATAGAGCCTAGTGTAATTGACTGAGTCCTTTAGATCTCCACACCGAGTTCTCCCGGACCTTTCCCTCAACAGAAAACACTCCGTCACTAAACTAGTGTAGTATGTTAGAGCCCGTCGTCTTGGACTTAGTCACTACGATAGTACATAGTGGAATAGTCCAACCGATGGATCTTACGAAGGGGTGTTTCGGATGACCTAAGGTAGCTAGTGTAGGTGCTTTACCTCTAACTCACTTTTCGATCGTTACTGTAGAAAGGTCAAATTCTAGGTACATACAGCAGCGTTCGATATGTGTACCAAGATTTGAGGCTCTGAGTGAGCACGCGACACTTTATTGGAGATGTTACTATTGATACCAGTAGCATAGCTGTGATACCACATCCCCACGGGGCCTTTGGACTGAATCAGAGCACAAAGGACTTCTCAGTCTGCTACTCTTGATGGCCCAGTAAGCTGCCCTGACGAGCCGTCAAGCTACTTAGTATTATCACATCAAAACTTCCCCGCAAAACTCCGTGCCGGTAACAAAGGATTCGGTCAAAGTTTCCTGAGCTTAGGTAGGTGGTATAGCCTTGTACCCCACCGTAGACACCTCGTAGGAGACGTTTGAGCTACTCCACGCAAGGCTCCCATCCGCACGAAGCAACATGATGAAGATAAGTTTTCCAATGGAGCTTGACATCGATATATAAATTTGGTAGCTGAAGCTTTCTGCTAACAAGAACTGCTCTCGATCCTAGCCGAGTCGTAACGCTCGAGGCGGTCCGGAAAATAATTGGCAGACCTACCACCACTACTACCACTACCTGGGTCCGACAATTATTTCCCGGACCGCCTGACGCTTACGCTACATGTAGATTCTGAATACTGATCGACACTAGTCAGAGTATGGGAATGGCTACAGAGGGGCTATTACTAGCGTAGCTATATCTCATACTAAGTATGTACGTAGCGTAGCAATGGAGTCCCAGATATCTGGGTTTATTTTATCCATACTAGTGTAGCTTGCTGATTCGGTCTCGCCCCTGCTTTGCCAAGGGATTTCTGCTTATGTCGTGCATGTACACGTGCGTTGACCTCTTTGCCCTGTCCCTGTTCACGGCTGGTTGTAGATAATGCATGTTTATTATTAGCACATGCTTTACTCAGTAGACCAAGTAGACTCGGAGTTTAGGGTATCTACAGATATTCAAGAAAGGTAAAACAATTCTTGAATATCTCGACCACAGTCGACATACATATTTAACTATATCTTAAGTCTGACCGAGACTCGGCGAAATTTCTACACTAGAGCAGACTACTGGCCAGGCAACTCTGGGCAGTATTGAACGTTTACCCGTGCTGCGTGGACTCTAACTCAGGCCAACAATCCATTGGTACAGTCTAACAGCTAACAGCCCGGACAGAGGCCCGGAGCAATTAGCTTCAAGGAGTATGGGTATATTTTGGAGACTCGTTAGCGCTATCGCTACAATTGTGCTGACACTTTTATCGTGAACATCCCAGTGAAAGCTACTGCGACCCTAACAGTCATCGTCATGTGGCGCTACCAACATGAAAATGCCGGGCAGTCGGGTTCGAGAAATATTCCCTCTATACTAAACACATTAGCTCTTCTATACTGCGCCGCACGTAGACTCGGCCTCGTCAGCCCTTTCTCTTTTTTCCGCATAATAAAGGAGAGAGAGCCTTGTGAAATTTGCCAACCCTTCTAGTATTGATGTTAATCAATACCGCTCCCCTATTCCTCCACTTGAGGCTATGACGGCTTCTCTCCCGCTCTCATAATAGGACATTGAGTAACTACACTAAGTAGTCGTTCATTGTTCTAGAGCCACCAGGAGAGCCCGGTGTTTTTGGGATTATTGGGGATTAGACCACCCGCATTGGCATCAAAGATCGAACAATATTTTGTTATATTTTAGACAAAGAGACGGCTACAAACAACAAAACCATATCAATTTGGAATGACAATCTTATAAGGAGTCAACACTCAGTCTTCATCACCAACACCTTCATCCATCGAAGGTTCCATCACAATGACGGCGGGTTTGGTCGTGGAGTCGGCAATATGGTTCGCCCTCACCGTTATGGTGGTTATAGCCAGAATGTAAGCCCCTCTCTATCTTCCTTTGTCCTCTCGACATCTTCGGCATCATGCTCACCTCTCCTTTTCAGCGTATGCCGCAAGATTCTCTTGGGGTCATTCAGGAAGTTCCAAGTCGACGACATCTTGATGCTTGTGGCTGTGGCAACGGACACTACTCTCCTCGTCGCACTAAACTTTCTATCCACCAAGAACAGCAACCTCATTGATCCCAATAATCCTCCTGAGCTTACCCCGCACGAGATCAAGGAGAGAGAATTCGGCTCCAAATTGGTGCTGGTCGTCGAGCAAATGCAGATCGCCACCACATGGCTAGTCAAAGCATGCCTCTTGATCATGTACAGCCGATTAACGTGAGTAATTCGTTTGTTTTGCGCGGCTTCTACTGACAGACCCGACAGGTTTGGCGCAACCCAGAAACTATTTGTGAAAATCGTTGCTGGTTATGTAACCTGCGGTTTCTTGATAATGGAAGTAAGTAAATGCTGAATTCTCTAATTTCCGCCTTGTTAAAGATATATATTGTCTCTCGCCATTCTATCCAACTCACGCAGGTAACTGTGTTCCTCTTTTTGAAACAAGACTGATATTGTTGTTATAGATCTTATATTTCGGTGTTTGGTGCAGGCCCTTTAACCAATACTGGGCAGTTCCTCCTAATAGTAGTACGTGGGCAATTGTCCTCCTGAAATGACATAACCCCTTGATTTTTAGTTTATTGGTGGCCTCTCTTGCTAACGTCATGACATTAGTTCAATGCTCTGCCGCGACCCACCACCTTATTACCAATGCTGTCATAAACATCTCCTCTGATTTGTTTATTATTCTTATTCCATTGCCCGTTTTCCTCCACATAAATGTCTCGCTCAAGAAGAAAATTGTTCTTTGTGGTGTGTTTGCTCTCGGTCTCTTCACGGTAAGTCTACAACTCAGCATTTTAGTCCAATAACAAGGAGTACAACAGCATCGTACAGCCACACTATCTCTATCTGGCCTCGAATGACACAGTGTAACTAATGCAACATGCTCATCAGATTGGCGCCGCCATAGCGAATAAGTTCTACAGCTTCCACGAACCGTTCGGTAGCAGCTGGACATACTGGTACATACGCGAGTCCTCGACGGCGCTCATCGTCGCGAATATTCCCTTCCTGTGGACGGCGGTCCGCTTCGCCCTCCGGTTGACGTCTACACACGGAGGGACTGCCTCTAAATCAGATGGGCCGCATGGTATCGGTTCGGCGTACGGACATAATGCAAAAAGCGTCAATCACAATACAATCATATCGCGGGGGCACCGGGAGGACGATATCAACGAGTTCAACCCGCTTGATAGCCACGAGGATGTCAAGTACTACAACGATAATGTGCCGTTGAAGATATATAAACGCCAGGAAGTTGTTGTGACTACTGAGAACAACGATGAGATTTCTGAGCATTCACGGCCGAGTAGAGACCATGTTTCTTTCAACATATGATGTAGATATTATCCTGCAAAGCAAAATTTATTTCATGTTGGTTTCTTTATCTATCCGTATCCAATGCGCCTTTAAGAATGTGGGGCGTAATCACGATTATGGCAGCTAATTTCCAAGAGCTTCTGTGACTCTATTAGTCGAGTAATAATCGACGATGAGTTAGACGATGGTTTGCTTGTCCGCACACATGCTACTAGCATACATGACTCGCATTAAAGCTTTTGGTTAGGTCTGTGCTCTCGTTCTAGATTGGTGGTGAAATATCGTATCGCTCGCTATGGCTAATCCTGTATAGTATGCCATTGAGATCAGAAATAGGGGCGTATCATAAGTAATGGTTCGTCTCGAAATGCAACTCAACTCCTACGATCCTAATTCCTAAGGTTTCTACCATCGTATGGGTAGCCTAAAAGTATCTTTAAGGGGGAGCCACAAATCCATTGCCTTTTCAGCATCTAGGAAAAAAGACCGGACGAGTTTAAGGTCCTAGGGCTACATATAATTACACATATATTGAGGCTGCTTATTTTGTCACGATCTTAGGAGATAAATGACCTGGAGTGTATATAGTTGCAGCCTAGATCACGAAGGAGTTTAGCCTTCTTCGTGCGACAACAACAATTCATATAACCCCTATACTAAGGCTTCTGACACTCTCTTTTCGTGAGTAGAGTTAGTGTTTAATTTTATCCTTTAATGCTTACAGGTAACATCCGAATAAGCTTGCTTGAATTACAATGTATGGTTTTGTAGCCCTTCCCTTTATGATAGCCCAACAAAAAAAGATACTGGCAACCTCCTCCCAGTGGTTTGATGCAACCCCATCATGCTATGTAGCTCTAGTTGATGCGATATCCAAAAGCAATACCAACAACGCCGTACCATGACTGAATTACAAAGCTTCGACCCGTAGCCAAACGTATTTGATGCATGCGACACAAGTGAAAATATATATACTCGTTAGAAAAACGTGGTCCTCAACACACCAACTGTATGCCCCTTTTCCAGTTCAGATCTTCGCGATCCTGAACTTGACCTGCACCGCGCGCGCAGCTAGCAGGAACACGGCAGCGAAGAGAATGGTGAGACCCGTGAAGAGCTTGAGGCCGAGGTACTCGCCGTTTTGAGCGGTGACGATGGCGCCGCCGACGGGGGAGCCGGTGAGGGCGCCGAGGGAGCTGACGAAGAGCAGGACACCACTGCGGGCGCCGATCTGGCGCAGGTCGCTGATCTGCGCGATGACGGCGGGCGCCAGCGAGATGAAGGCGCCTGAAGTGAAGCCGTAGACGGCGCCGAATGCAATGGTCGCGCCCGTCGTGTGGGTGGGCACCCACAGCGCGAGCGTGACGATGCCGGAGAGCGCCGCGATGGTGATCATCGTGTTGTAGCGGCCGAGGCGGTCGGCGAGGATTCCCGGGATGATACGGCCAGGGATACTATGGAAGTTAGATGTCAGTGTGAATGATCTAGAAAGCATGGTATATGAGTTAAGGGGTTCTCCTTACCTGACCGCGTTTACAATGGGCAATAAGTAAGGGATTAGCGTTGGGTTAACGCCTTGCTGCTGAGCCTGGATGTTGAGGTAGTTGAAGGGCAGGTACAAGCCCCAGAAGAAAAAGAAGGAGGCGATGACGGTGAGGGTGAATCTGATTTCCTTGAACGGTGTGATGAGCTCGGCGAAGTGAAACGGTTTCGGGCGGGGCGGGAGGCGGGATTTGACGGTGAAGGAGGCGAGGCCGCAGAATAGCAGCACGATGAATCCGAGGATGCGCACTGTCCAGGGGAAGCCGATCATGGGGATGAGGTGGCTCATCAAAATCGGCAGGACAATGCCTCCAACGGATGAGCCTGCCACCACGATGCCCAGCGCAGCGGCACGGTATTTGTAGAACCATGTGATAGTCGAGTTGCTGGCGCAGTTGAATACGCAGGCGGCTCCGACACCGCTGACAATACCTTGGGAGAGGACGATCTGGTAGTACTTGGTAGAGAGCGAGAGAACCATGAGGCCGAACGAGTAGACGATGGTGCCGATCGGTAAGATCCAGCGAGTCCCGTAGCTGTCGAATAAGCGGCCCATAACAAGGTTAGATCCGGTGATGAGGAAGGCTTGTATCGACGTGATCCACGTTATATCCGAGGTGCTATAGTCAGACAGCGGTCCATTCGCGTAGTACTCGACGAAGACTCCAGAGCAGTTGACGATGCCGAATGAACAAAACAGGATCAATGCCCCGCCCACGACCACCAACCACTGCAATATATTCGGTCAGTAAAAAGTTCCACATGCAACTGTTTTCGAGACTACTCGAATTTCTCCAAGCCAATTCGAGACGATAGATGGCCACGTTTTCAAGTATTGGAGCTAGACTCAGGTGACTATGACTTTAAAAGAAACTTACAGCCTCTAGACCACCATCTGGGAAGTCCTCTGGCCTGAGACCCGGTGGGAAAGCCGGCTGTGTCGACGCCTCGGCACCGCCTTTCTCTATGTCGTTGCTCGAATCTTCTCGCGACGATACCTGCTCTATCGACGTCCTCTCCATAGAGATTTTCTCTGATAACTCGGGAATTTCATTTTCGTTTTTTCTTGATATGTCGAAATCTTGGTCCTGATGGACCGTGGACGACCCGGTGTCAGAGCCGGGCATTTTCGTTGTTTGTCGACTACGACGTTCTCCTCTCTCCAACAGGTTCTCTGTAGGTATATTTTCGTATGATATTTCTCGTGTACTTTGGGGTAGATGCTGTATGTATGTATGTATCTCTCCAAACAAGTGGCCAGGATACCGTTTTAAAGATTTGAACTGTTACCTGGCAGAAGTCGTTATAGGAAACACGTGAAAAGGATATATCGGTGATCGAAGTTGAACCGATATGTCCGCACGGAATAAGAGTATATTTACGAGAGAATACCAGGTTTTAAATGACAAAAGTTACCCGCACGATTAATAAATGTATTAATTATTAATGGTTGGGTACCCTGCAAACCACATTCGGAGATCTTTTGGCCGGCTCCGTATCCGTATCACCACGATTGCCAGGCTCTCCTCTACGCTCTCCCTACAACAAACAAAAGAGAAATCGGCCGTAGTTAAGCTAACGCGAATGACTCAACCCGGGCTTACACAATGGGAATTTATGGCCATTTCATGACTACTGAATTGCCATACCTCAAGCACCCCATTATCTTACTATGTACTACGCTACGCTGGGGTTAACCGGGTGCTACTATGCGAAGGGCGAAGAAGCGAAAGGCCGAGGCTTGGCACGCCCTCCAAACAGTTGAAGCTAGCTTCAATAAGGACATTGATCGGCCGAGTTGAGCAGCTAGAACCGTTGCCAAATCCGAGCTGGACTAATTCGTGCAATCTGATTACTTATATGTTTAGTTTATCAAACTGTACCGAGTTGAGACGATATAACGGGATACTTAGAGACCACTTCTCTTTTTCCTCTCCACTTACATATTGACATATTAACTAAATGCTGGGTGATATATCGCCGTGAAATACGGGTATCATACTAAATAAATGTAAGCTGACATGGTAGTACAAAAGGTAGTTGAGCCAGCATCGTAGAGTTCTCACTGCATCGCGGTGGCACCGTCGCGTGCGGACTTGAGCCGTTGCAAGTAAATGATAACTATCCAATGGCAAAGTTCGAGTGCTTTGCTGAGATTTGAAGCTATAACTAACGTTTTTTTACCCCTTTCCTTTTTTGTTCTTCCTGACCAGGAAGATATGTGTCCCGTTGCTTTTTGATTCGATAATGCTCACAGCTACTAGCGTGAAGGTACAGGTTTGCGGTGGTATTACAGAAAATTGTGGCTGCTGCGTAGCGGCCGAGGCGGCTTGCCACGGGAGTGACCCATGGTGCTGGGTCCGCCAATTTACATGGCTAACACCGAGATTGCCGAGAGGGATCTTACAGCCGAGCTCATGCAGTAAGCTACCGGGAAGTATTGAGCTATCCCTGTACTAGCTTCTTATCAAGTACACATACGAGAACAACCGAAAACGACTGCATAATGTTGTCGCTTTGTATTCCCCTGGCACAGATATTCAGTGACTTCGTAGCCCAACGGTGCCTTAAACCTCATATCGCGGTGTGGGTGTTCACATATTCAAGCCCATTCATGCCTGAATACAGAGTGAAATAGGAAAAACCTGGGTATAATTCCTCCAAGCAGTGACAAAAGGGAGCACCCATAAAAGGCTTCTGGTATACACGTCTATAACTGGTATTTACTCATCGTACAGGTCGTAGAAGGTCGTAACATGCTGCGACCTAACCAACTCTATCATCATTTTTCGAAGTCTTTTAAGTTCTTTGTATCTTGAAATTGAACCTTGCCGTCTTGCCCAACACTGGCGACGCTGATCTTTACATTTGCCACGTCTTGGGGTTTTGTAGGCTCCTCGGCAACCTTTGGTTTTGTAGCCAACTCTACGGCAGTCGGAACGGCGCCAGCTGGGGCGTCTGCAATCTCGTTGACGTCGGCATTCGTCAGGACATCGCTGATACGCGAAGCTCGACTGGACATGAGGATGGTCATGGGACCCCGGAACTGTAAAAAGAGTCTGTCACCCCATATTGTGCGGCGAGCAGTAGTTCGCAAGCTATAGAACACACGAGTGAGGAACTTGTAAGTTTCGGTCTGGCGCATATTCCGAAAGAATTTTGTTGTCTCTAGCCATGTTGTAACGGAAGGGATCTGGAATCTGATACTCGAGCTCTTGAACCGGAAGGGCTGAGGTGGTTGCTTGGTAACGGTGTACGCTACGACATTGGCAGGGTGAGCGACGAACTCTTCACCGTCGCCCAGCGTGAGCTGATATATGTGACCGGGTGCGGAGAGGGCGGCGAGGCCTCGGCCAGTCAGCTCGGAGGAGCCCCAGTGGGCGAGAGGCAGCCGGTGCTGGATCCGGGGGGTTACAGCGAGGGTGTATCCAGTCCATGCCAGCAAGGCCCTTCTCTGAGCCACGATCCAGTCGGTCGTGCCGTCCAGATGCAGCACGGAGAAGGTCGTAGTGGGGGATTTGGTGGATATTATAGCAGTGAGCGGTGTAGTCGACGTTATTCGTTGGTACAGGAAGGGTACACCGGTAGCAGCTCGGGTCAGCGGAGGGAGGATCGAAAGCGTCGATTGCGCCTGGTACCAGAGTCAGAAAGAATTGGAAAGTAGGGGCGCTTTATTGGTTGGCTGCTTACATTCTGTGCTTTTCCCGACACGGCAACCAGAGTGCCGCGCCGTGTGTAGAGTCTTTGGGAGGCTGACAACGTCACCGAGAGGAGCGAGTATGGTGTGCCTAGCACTTCAAACCGGGCGTCTGAATTGTGTTAGCACGTTATTACAGTGCACATTACAGAGGATACAGCGAATGGGTGTGCATACCAGCAACATCTCCAGAGACACCTCCAGAGACGCCGACGCGCGAGAGGAAAGGATCTCGCGACGGGGTCGGGTTGGAATCGCTAGTCGGAGCTGCGCTGATCTGGATGGCCCTGCATTGCCGGCAAACGTAGCTGCTCCTGGCGCCGAGCTGGCTCAGCCGGCCATTTCTGGCCAGCGAAGAAGCAACACCACGCATTGCGGCCGGTAAATGGGTGGTGGGCGAGAGACGCTGTTCTGGTCGTCGTCGTCGTGAAGCTTGTTGACGCAATTCCACTCGATGGTGGCCGAGCTCATCGCTATCAACTCACTATCGGCAGCTCCACATCAAGCTATCCACTTCATCCTAGTGTATACATAAACCCTTTAGTTCCATTTAATATGCTACTATTAGCTACGTAGGTATTGCTAGAAGGTTATCTGCTTATTCCAAATTAGCAACTTTATCTTAATCGCATCATAACAATGAACCTTGGAAGCCTCTTTGTGTCGCTTTGTTCTCAGTAGTAAAAACCGATAGAGAGGCCAGGAGTGCCAGGTCTTTATCAAGTAACCATGTAAAAAATAGGCTCAAAGATATGCAGGTCAAAGATTGCAGTTGAATAAATTTACCTCAGCTTTATCATGTCTGAGTATCTCCCCAGAGACGATGCACAGGTCATCTAGAGTCTACACACAAACAACCTCCATCTCGCACACAACATACACACACATACATACACATACACATACATATACCTAGCATTTACCATGAGGTCCAACATCAAACTAACAGTATATCTTACTACCTCTATTATGAGCCAAGCTCTGGCGTAAGAAATGAGCGCAATTCGGCTTGCAGTATTGGTAGGCACACACGATCCTACCTTCACACGCGCCATACTTGAAAGCGACAAGATGCACTTCATGAGCGAATGGCCCACATGTGGCTTATATTCCTCGGTGTAGAGATCAAGAAACGCATCACTAGGGGTATGCATTGTACTGCCAGCGGTGGCAATCCGGGGTGAAATACTCTCACTTTAGACACATCGCGGTTGAAGTACACGGACACCTTCTCTACAGACAGTTACATTTACGATAAACAAAGATTCAGGCGCAAGACCTGAATATAGGGGGCTCATATACGTTGGTATAGTTTAAAGGTCGTGGACTAGTTGAGCCCAGTTCCAATAGAGATACATCATCTGAATTCCGAGGTTAAAAACCCAGTTGAGCCTTGACACTTGCCACCACGTCACTTTTACGAGTAAATATTATACCAGTTAATAACAATTATACTTCTCACTTCAGAATATGGCGGACGGTTGAGATAGTAAACTTCGACTTTTCTTTAGCTGTAGATTGAATTGAAACTTAGCCAATCAAGATATTGAAATTGAATATAGACGCAAATATACATGCTCTATTCTACTTGGTTTAATCATGTCTAGCTCAAAAGTCTAGCTCAACTAAACATTCTAACCTTGTTTCATGATAAACTTGTTTCAATCACCTACGCTTAAATAAGATATCCAGTAGAGATTCCTGTACCTACGATGCCCGTCCCACAACAAACCATCTGGAAAAGGAGAAACCCCTGATGTTCGGAACCACGCTATGTATATATAATACGAACTCAACATCTATAATGGCTACACGATCACTCTTCATACTCAAAAACCTTGACCTCGCCCAGCCCATCACCAACAGCACGAACACGAGCACCGATTTCCAAAGGGTTTCCCTCAAAAACTACAAACTCATCAGCCTCGCTTTGCTCAAGGCCAAGCAATTTATACACATTAGCACCGGCGAGATCCAAAGCCTGGCCCTCATCAATCTTGCCCCCGCCATTCTTATGCACGATACCGGCCAGTAATCCCAGATCCCGGACAACCCAGTCTTCGGGGAGACCAATGGCGACAGTGACGCCGGCCTCGACGAGGTGATCCACAGCCGTGCCGTTCGTGAGCGGCGCGCCCGTGAGCGCTCGTCGCTGGTCCCACTTCTCGCGGTATGAGAACAACGGGCTGAGAACGACACCGACGTCGGCCGCCGCGAGTTCGTCGGCTACGATGAACGACTCGGCGCCGCCGATAATGACGAGTCGGACGGGGCTGGCGTCGGCACCGCTGGCTGCGACGATGGCCTCGTCCACGGCGGCCTTGACCTTGAGAACGGCGGCGATGGTATCGGCGCTCTGTACCGTCACGGCCAGCGGCAGAGATCCGCCGACCACCTTCCGCAGAAAGGCGCTTTCGGAGAACGTGTCGGTAGCGTTATCCGCCGCGACGGCCTCGAGAAGCTTGCGCCGCAGCGCGCCGACGGCGTTAGAGATGGACGTGCTTCCGCTCTTGGCGTGCAGGTCGAGCGTGTAGTGGACGGCGACGTCCTCGGCGAACACGGCGCCGTTTTGCAGGGCGTGTTTAGCGCCAGTGCGGAAGCCGACGCTAGTGCCTTGGTGTGTCGAGGCGCCCGAGTACGCGGGCGACGAGATAGCACGCGTGACGCCGTATTTCTGCGCGAAGTGCAGCTTCTTGGTGTCCAGGGCGAGACCGTCGACGCCACGGCTGAATACATCGGGGCTACCACCGTTGTCGGTGGCTTTCTCCGCGTCGATTGCGTTGAGGCCGACGAGAGAGCCGAATGCCGTGAAAGGTTTTGTTATGTACCCGTTCTCCAGGCTGATTGTCTTGACACCACCGTTTTGGGCGGTCTGTAGTTCCTCGGTGCACGTTCCTAGGCAGGTGATCTTTCCATTTGAGACGATCGCTGTGAGATTTCGTGCGTTCTCGGTCGTATCAGCAGAGGCTTGTGCTACGAATGATTTCAAAATGCCCGTAATGATTAGATCGGAGGTCGAGCGTGGATCATCCTTAGTGATCTGAACATCTTTGGGTATATCGAAACGAGACTCGACAGGTTTGTCAAGTTCGACCGGGTTCTCATACTGAGCAGTTCCATCAATCCAAATCTGAACAGGCGTTGCACCGACGCTAAGAGGATCGCTGTCCCAGACGACAATATCGGCATCAAACCCAGGCTTGACCTTACCAAGGCGCTTCCCGAGCCCCAATCTCTCTGCCGGAGCTGTTGTCACGGAAGCCAGGGCAGCATGGTAGGGCAACCCGTATCCGAAAGCCTTGGCAGCTTCGAAGACTACGTGCTGAGCATTGAGCACTGGGTTGTCGCTTACGTAGATGGGCGTTAGTCCGTTCTCGTATAGGATCTTACCAGCATACTCGGAGCCGATATAAGCCTCGGCCTTGTACCACATGTTATCAGCGAAGAGGGCAGATGCAGGTGGCGAGTCACCCCAAGCACGCTTGAGGATTTCGGGAATGAGATATGTTTGGTGCGCGTGGTGAAACGATCGGACGGCAAATTTGAACTCATTAGTGTGATCCACGAAGGCCTCAAGGTCTGGTATGGTATAGCAGTGGGTGTTCACGTGGACCTGTCCACGCAACACGGCACCCAAGGTTTCCCATTCGAGGTCTTGAGGTAGGTAACTGTCCAGATTCTCAATGCCCACAGCATCAGCGGCCGCGCACCAATCATTCTGGGCAGAGATGTAGTTTGTGGCCTGTTCGAATGCATGACGGAATTCCCATGACTCTCCCAACCGACTGAAAGGGCCTCTTTCGCCGACTCTCCCGTATACCCTTTTGGGATTCTCGCCACAGGCCATCTTGATATATCGCCAATTGCGGTCGGGGTCCGCCAACAGGTCTGCAGCGGAGGTCTCATTGCGACCATCTGGCCGACCGACTGCATGCTTGATGACAAAGGCTTCTCCGCCGATGTTGTTGCCTGACCCCGGCAGTACCAAGCTGGTTGTTACGCCACCGGACTTGATGACCTCGATTTGATGATCATTGGGATCCAAGCCGTCAATGGAGCGCACATAGGGTGTAATGTCGGAGCTCAGTTCGTTTGTGTCGTCACTTCCAGAAAGACCTGGGACGCTATCTACACCAGAATGGCTATGCATATCGATGATGCCGCTGGTCAGACGCCTACCCTGGGCGTCCCAGACTAGCGTATCGGACGACAAAGTGCTGACATCAATGTCACTCTCGACTCTCTTAATGAGGCCGTACTCAATGAAGACATCGCCACGGGTCCATGAGTAGCCAATTCCGGCGCGCGCGTCCTCATCGCTTGTGTCTTTCACAGGCTCGCCAACCCAGATAGTAGCATTCCTGATCAGCGTAGGCTTGTGTCCGTCGATGTACCGAGCATTGCGATGGCGACCAGCGCCGATCGGGTCCTCCGGCTTCGATTTGAGTTTAGAGCACACGGCCAAGTCCTCCTGCAACTTCTGAATAGACAACTGTGAGGCGTTCGACCTCGGTGCTGGATGAATTTGCTTCCACTGCGCATACACAATGAAAGCGAGAAAGGCAAGTCCTAAAACCCTAAAACCCCTCGATCGCCTCATGGCGTGACGACGCTGCCGCCATTCGGGATTAACCACGACGCTGTAAGGCGGCAATTCACTTTTCTCGCGCTCCATCCTGTCTTCTCCCATTTTGTATTGTGCTATCTGAAGGAGAGGGGAGTTGGAATAGGGCAGAGCCACTCGTCGGAGATATATCTAGGTACCTACCGAATGTAGCCTAGAGCTCAAGTTACAGATACTGTATTCAACTAACACCGGTTCGCATTCCGGTCTAACTGCTTTGAGGAGCGACATGTTGCTCCATTGGACAGTTGGGTGTGGGGGTGCTGCGGCGCCAAATTGCATCATATTGGCACCATATTGGCGGGGTAACAGTGCCAGGACAGAAGTCGGTCAGTCGGGTCACCTCACACCCCTAGCATACCCCTCTAGTTTTTGTAACGATTTATCAACTACATAAAAAAATGAGAAACAGATAAATCATATAGAAATACTCGTTTTATCTCATTTAGCATTTCAATAAACCTTTTATTTGATTATGCATGTGTTTATAGCTGAAAAGATACCGGTAGTTGGAAATAAGGACTTCTATCAGCACTTCACTATTGTTACCTGCCAGTCAGCCCTTGTGTCTCGGCCTGTGGTGCTGTGGCGTTATATAAGGCTCCATTTAGATATGATGAGCATACCGACATAACTTAAGTAAACCATCTCTAATACAACTAATTTCCCCCCTTATCGTACAACAATCTGGTGGGAGCCGCAGGATTCGGACCTGCGCGGTTTCCCACTGCGGTCCAGACACCTATAATATACCGGTACTACGTACGCCACCATCACACGCCACAATCGCCTGCGCCATAATTACCTACTGAACGAGAAGTCATATGTTCAATTCCAATACCGACCACTTGCCTAAGCCCTCTGGGCCGTTGTCAGACTAGTTCCTGGACAAGATTCCCAGGTTGGGGGGACAAGTGTAGTTCGCGAGAGATTGCAATGAGTTGTTTCGCCTTTGAGGTCTTTCGGCAAGGGAGTGTTGGCCGGTGTGGCGGATAGAGAGTACTCATAGGCCCTGATAGAATTGCCCACTTCACCCTTCAGGATCCAAATAATAATGAATTCCTTGGTATCATAGCTCACGACCCTTGTGCTATTGGTGCCAAGAGATTTGTATTTTATTATGACCCCGAAGGGTGAGATGGGCATTTCTATTAGGGCGTATGAGTACCATCTACCCAACCACAGACCCCAGATATTTGCTTTTATTCTTCTCCATAGTCTTGGCTTTTGCCGGCCCGCGTCTCTATTAATTACATAGCTCGTTAGTTTAAATATGCGCCACTGTCAGTATATTTTTTCGTAATGGTGGGTTGTTGATCAAAAGAGACTGATCTCGGAAAGCGGACTCACACGTTACCACCTCTCGACGGACATGGCCCCCGGCCTCTAGTGCAGATCTTGGTGGTAGGTAGTAGCAAATATTTCAATGAGAACTTAAAAGACCAAAGTAGGGAAAGGTTCCATATGAATAGCGGTTGGACGTGGGTTAGCCGATCCTAAGCCATAGGGGAGTTCCGTTCAAAATGGGCACTTGTGCCCCGTGTGGCAAAAGGGAAGCCTGTCAATATTCCGGCGCCTGGAGTAGCGAACGCGGAGACGACGGCGGCGGCCCTGTGCAGAGTTCTCTTTTCCTCTTAACAGTTTATTACCCTGAAATCGGGCTGTCCGGAGCTAGGGTTTAATAGCTGGAAGAGCCCGACACCTTTGTCAGGTCTGGTGCGCCGCTGATGTCCCTTGAAAATCCGCGGGAGGGAATAATTCTCAAGCCAGGTCGTACTCATAACTGCAGCAGGTCTCCAAGGTGAACAGCCTCTGTTTGATAGAGCAATATAGATAGGGGTAGTCGGCAAAATAGATCCGTAACTTTGAGAAAAGAATTGGCTCTAAGGGTTGGGTACGTTAGCCTTTAGTGGACGGCCCCCCTGTCGCCTGAGGATATTGATATTGTTCATCTCGTAAGTCTGGGCTATTAAACTGTCAGCTTTGTGGCTACGACCGCCAAAGACGGTGCTTGGCGACCAAGGGATCAACACACACAGGATGATTGTCAGGGGCGCCGAGGTTTGCGGGGTCGTCTTCAGGTAGACCAACGGGAGTTGAAATCAGACCGGTGGTTTGTCCGGGGGCGGCGTCTGGCATTTGGAAAGTGGCTGGTGGGGAAGAGATTGGGTTTGTTATCTGGGCTGCCTCGAGGGCGAGGTCTAGAATGGGGTCGGTATCGTAATGAAAGGTCAACTACTCTTCCTTTCTAATCAATTCTATTTGGATTTCGACTTATCCAGTTGGTCGTTGAGGACCAAAGTGTGGTCTTCCCATTGCTAGTTTTGGGCCATTATTGGTTATAATATTGGTGTTATGGTGATAATGCTGATACTAGCAGAACTAAAGGGAAAAGAGTCAACTTGTCCCTGTTCTTGAACTCGTACCAAGATTGTTTGATGGCCTTAAGTTTACGGACCAGAAGCTGGAGGCGCCATGTGTATTTGCGGAGTGCGCAGCGAAGCCGCGTTCGATTAAACTTTTTGAGCACACGATGGCTAGAGATACGTTTATAACCAGGAGAGAGAAAAAGAACGTGTATTAACATTATATTTCTGCGCTTAATATTAACATTTTAAGGTGCCCGTAAAGTTAGGCGCACACTCTATATCATGGACCACCTATATGCTACTTAAAACGCCAATCCACTTGTGATACCGGTATATAATCAGCCTATACCTAGGGGTATAGAGAAATGAACACATTTTGTGAACTTGCTCCATTGAGTCTCAGTATTAATGGCCACGAATTCCTCAGGCTAGCTCGTTGATCCCTTTTTGGCACGAGCTGTGATGTTCTTTAGCGAAATGTGACTATTGATGTTCTGTACATCATGATTCCCCTGTATTAGGTCGCTAAGTCGGGAGTAATTTCAGACTCAATGTCAGGTGCATTAGTCACCATAGTGGAGATAGTGGCCTATGGGTATATATAAGGGGGGTTTCCCCCCCCCTTAGATATTGGAAGGCCAGGGGCCAATTGACCAACCTATACCTACCTATGGCTATTGACCCTCTGCTACTTACCTGCTATGTGACTGCTTCGAGGCTCTATTCACTCTGGAACTAATACCCCTGAGACTCAACAAGAATGTATTTTCATTCCCAGATTTAAAAACATCTTAGACAACTCAGTCCTTTAATACAAGCATTAGATGAGGGTGGGCTATAAAACCAAGGGAGAATCCTTATATGTAAAAAGCAGAAATCAGCCGCTGATAAACTTTCCATTCAGCTGCTTCCACGACTAGCTTTCAGGTATGTGTAAGTGTAGCCTGGCGAACTGCATTACCTGTATGAAGAGCATAGTAATCCCGACTAGAAGCAGCCCATACATGATCAAATTTCTCCAAACCTGTCTTATCATCGAGTTTTGGAATTGAGTCACCCATGACTGAAAAGACTCTGTGTCATTCGCTTGGGGGAAAGGTGTTGGGATCCAACCATGTGATGTTCGGTGTCCCGGTACACAAACTCCTAGGTGCTTGCAAAGAGGATACCAACCATCCTGGACTTTGAAGTCAATGCAGCGCTCTGATGCTATGCTTGCTCTGCAATCTGCATAGTACCTGTAGAAGAATTTGAGACATTCTTCCCTATCGTATGTACCTAGTCCAACACTGGACTTAGCTAGAAGGTTCCCTATGCGTACAATGGCAGAGGCTTGGATGGGCAGGAATGGCCGCAAGATCCATTCCAAAAATTCAAAGGACTCCCGCCGCCGGATCGTCTCCTGAACCGTGTTTGCGAACGAGTAGTACCACTTCTCGCTGTCCCGATTAAGAATAACAACCTTGGCATTCGGATACGCTTCAGCGAGTTCAACCGCAAAATAGGAACCAGGTGCATCAACTACCCCCTGTTGATGTTAGATTCAAAGATAACTAACAGAGCAGCAGATTTTTCTACTCGCCTGGTAATCACCAAACAAATCATCCCAGACCGACCGGGGAATATGATGGCCGAATGCTTTTGCTTTAACAACATATTCCCAGTACATATAGTCTTCAGTGTGATTGACAAAGGTCCTCATATGATACACGTTGCGGTAACCCAGACGCTCTAAAGCCAACTTTATAGCTAATATTGGAGTCTTTTTCAGTCTTTTTCATTTTTGAACGCAGAGGGATCGCTTACAAGTCGTTCCGGTTCGGGGAAGGCTACACACAATAACCTGAAGACCAGCCGAGTATTCGGCCGAGAATGGGACAGAGCCGTCTGTTTCAATTATAGACGACATGGTTGGGTTACTGAAACATGTTTCTGAGATTCAAATTTGACAGGTGTTAGCAGTGATATGTATACGTGGAAGACTCGTGCCGTGAAGTGGTAGTCACACGACAATGAATCGGAAAATATTGCTCCAAAGAAATTTGAGAGAAATTTTATATGATCACTTTAAAGATATATGTACTAATCATCTCGCCCCTAGAGACTGAGAGTAGGCCTCAACTACAGCTATATTGGGCTACACGATTGTTTTGTTCAAGTAGATTGACCCGACGAACAGACTCAATTGCGGCAACGGCAGCGTTCGTACTCCCATACTCGTTTGGGAAGGCAACAAGACGGAAAGGGTGATATTGACTCGTCTTACGTTCAACAAAGCTAACGCCGTAAAACCATTCTCGAGGCCCAATCCTCTGATTGACCTCGACCTCACCCTGACATGTGCTCACGCAAAGATAGAACAATGCGCCAATCGAGGGAGTAGTAGTAAAGAACTCCGATCGCGGCTTACGAAATGAATATATTAATGGGGACTCGCCAGCTTTAAAGCAGCGTCCAGTTGCATTTGAATGTGACGACGCAAAGCTTTTGCTGTAAGACAAAATCCAAGTAGCACATATACGTATTAGGGAGATATTGGCTCTTCGAAAAAAATATGTAGGGTCCCGGAGCGTGATACACGAGCTGACTAGCTGTATGGCAATGCGGCTTGCTAATCATTCAATTGATCAATGACAACTTCTCCCGAGGAAGTGATTGTTAGTCTATGTTATCCCAGATTAATCTTGACTAGTATATTCATACCAGTGTCTAGACACCACTCTAACACAATTACAAATTGAGAAGGGAAGCGGCAGTGTGCTTAGCATATTTGTAACTTTTGAATGCCAAAAGCCGTACGTGTGTCCACCGCACCGAACAAGCAGAAGAATCTCAAACCACTCAATTTCTCACTTGGGGACTAGACCCACGAGCCATAAATTTAGGACGGTAGTATTGTTTTCGCAACAAGCGAATTGTCGTGTATTCCATATCAAAGCATAAAGCGTCCTAATATATTTCTGTTCGCAAGATGAGAGAGCAAAAAAAAAAAATGACTAAAGGTTCTCGTACTAGAGAACATCCATTGCCTATCGCCTAACTTATGCATACCTGCACCTCTTGATCAGTAGACGGATACAAAAATCATAACCATCCACAAACCGACCCCAATAGGCTTCTAATCAAATACAGCTCAAGGGCGCTTAGACTGATCACCCACAGGTGAACCCCGGATTTGTGCGAGTCCGCGGTTGTTACGTAAGTACAAACAATACAAATTCCCGGCTACACAGAAACTGTGTACCAGGGAAAATTCCGTTTGTTCGTCGTGCGACAGGGCAAAAAGAGGAGGCAATGATTTATATGCCAAGGTATCTTGTTATCGGGCTTTGATTCTCATCCTCTCTATCGGATCTGAAAATGACTTCTCCTCGATATCACGTCTTGCTCTTCGGTGACGTGACCGACGATGTGTCGAGCTGCATTAGCAATCTGTACGTGGCTAGCAAGAACTCGGGTCTCCTGGCGAAGTTCTTACAAGATGCATCTGATCTTTGCCAGATCGAGTTCGGTAACTTGCAGCCATGTTTCCGGAAGGAGATTCCGCCGTTCGAATCTCTTCTCGAGATGGCAGAGGACAATGCAAAGACGGACGGCTCACCTGTACTTTCGTCTTGTACCGTGTCATACTTTGCTCGATTAGGGCAGCTCGTCCTGTAAGTTGGACAGGAATATTGCCAAGACAAACATTGTCACGATGCTAATCACATCTGCCTCGTAACTAGATGCGCAGAACATGACCCGACGATATTGTCTACTCCCCGCATATTGATTGGGCTGTGTACCAACCTCTTCCCGGCGGCACTGGCGGCCACAGCCAGGAGTGTGACAGAGCTCACAAGACTTTCATTGGAAGGGTTCCCTTCATACTTCAACCTAGCAGTGGCCAATCATGCTCGAACAAAACAGATTGAGCAGCCACACGGGAGTTGGTCATGCAGGGTCTCGACGCAGACAGATGCCAATGTTCAATCACTGTTGGACAAGTTCCACGAGGAACATGTACGTTCTGCTCCAGGAAATTTGTCGCTGCTATAATATTCTAAAGTTATTCAGGAAGTGCCAAAGCACAAGAGGACTTGGGTCGGAGTGGTCGGCCGCCGTTGGGTGACGGTGAGCGGGCCACCTTCCATACTGAAATTGCTTATGGCGAGATGTTCTGAATTCAAGGCCATGTCACCCGTGGTGCTCCCCGTCGCTAGCGCCGTCCACGCGCCGCATCTCCCGGTATTTGCTTTCGAGTCAACCGCCAAGCCCTCGTATATCTGGGATTTGCCACTACAGGAGGAAGCGTGTATCATGTCGACCGACGACTGCGTTCCTTACTCTGCGAGAACTCTTGGCGAACTCGCACGAAAGATTATTCCGACCATCTTACACAAGCCCTTGATGGTCAAAGGAACGTTCATGGCCACAGCAGAATACCTGAAGCGGGCCGGTGCCAATGCTGCCGTTTCCGTTCTCGGCCCATCGGCTCAAGCTGCCTTCCTTATCCAGACTTTGAAGCACGCGGGAGTTCACGTCGACTTGCTTCCAGGTCCGGAATGTGAGATCGATCCATCGGTGAGATCCAGATCCGGTGGCGTGGCCATCGTAGGCATGGCCGCGAGACTACCCCAGGCGGATGATTTAAAACAGCTCTGGAAGCTACTCATGAAGGGACGAACTACACATGAAAGGGTAAGTTAATACTCCAAATCTCTATTATCAGAATCCTGCCTTACAGACTAATCCAGATTCCACCTAACCGCTTTACTCTGGACGACTTTTATGACCCTACCGGTGTAACAAAGAACACCATGATGAACACAGACGGGTGTTTCCTCTCTGCGCCCGGCGATTTTGATGCCCGACTGTTTAACATGTCTCCAAGAGAAGCCATGCATGTAGATCCAACTCACCGGCTATTGCTGATGACAAGTCTCGAGGCCCTGGAAAAGGCCGGATACAACCCCGAGACTGGCCTATCGTCATGGAACAGGCAGACGGCTGTGTACTTCGGACAGAACGCCGATGTGTGGCGTGAGGTGAACGCAGAACAAGGTGTCGACGTGTATACTGCCCCCGGAATCCTCAGAGCGTTTTCGCCGGGTAGAGTAAGTCATCACTTTGGCTTTCAGGGAGGATCCTACAGGTATGCTACTTATTTATTGCTAGACAGATCTTATACTAACATCGATAGCATTGATTCGGCGTGCTCATCCAGTGCTACAGCCATTCAGCTGGCCTGTACTGCGCTCCGGAACAGAGATTGTGACATGGCTCTCGCAGGAGGTGCACAGGTCTCAACCAGCCCCTTTGAGTTCTCTGCGCTGGGCAAATCCGGCTTCTTATCGCCATCCGGCGGGTGCAAGACGTTCTGCGCAGACGCCGCCGGGTACTGTCGGGGCGAGGCTGTAGGCGTGATTGTGTTGAAGCGACTGGAAGATGCACTGGCGGATAACGACAACATCGAAGCTGTCATCACGGGATGGGGACGAAATCATTCTGCTGGCGCGTCATCTATGACACATCCACACCCTGAGTCTCAGGAGAAACTAATTCGGCACGTCCTTCGTCAGGCGAATGTGAAGCCTAGCGATATTGGCTACATAGAATTTCATGGAACAGGAACAACAGTGAGTATCTAACCATATATCCCATCGAAAAACTCTGACTTGTCGTATCCAGGTTGGAGACTTGGCTGAGATGACAACAGCCTCCCGCGTGTTTGCTAAACACTTCAAGCCCGATGCGCCTATTCATGTTGGCTCTATCAAGGCGAACGTCGGCCACTCGGAGAGTGTGAGCATGTATCTACAAAAAGTCGATGGTTTGTGCTAATTCACCAAGATAGGCGGCAGGTGTCTCGTCAGTTATCAAAGCAGCCCTTATGTTGAGAAAGGGAATCATCCCTCCACAGGCTCTGATTACCCCTGAAACACAGCTGCATCCCGGATTCAACAATTTAGACATGTCTTCCATTCGCATCGACTCGCAGCCAGATACAATAGAGAGCACGAAAGAGAAGATACTAGTAAATAGCTTCGACGCTGCAGTAAGTTGTCCTAAATCGACACACACCTTGCCCCCCCGGTTAAGTATTGACACACTATACTAAATGGTTTCTTTATAGGGAGGCAACACCTGCTTGCTCATTGAGAGAGCACATACACCGACCGAGAAGGCCCCTGGGTCCGATCCTCGGACCTGGCACTTGGTTGTCGTGGCAGCCCAGACGAGTGAATCACTCCGAGATAACAAGAAACGCCTTTTGGCCTACCTACTAAGGCATCCGGGAAGTAAATTGTCGGATGTCGCATATTCGACGACCAGGCGACGAACACAATACAGCCGGCGGTCTGAGTATACAGCTGCATCAACCCCTTCTCTGATTGAACAGCTGGAAAAAGACATCTCACAACCAAGTCGAAATGCTCTATTCGTCACTGAGAAGCCAAAAGTCATTTTCTTATTCAATGGACAAGGGACGTCATACCTTGGCATAGCTCGAGAGTTATACGACACTCATCCGATTTTCCGAGAGTACCTCAACCGGCTGCAGGATATGTGCAAAGAATTATGTCCCGATATGCGCCGCACCGTAATCAGCATTCTTACTACCGAAGATTCTAGTACCGAGGGCGCTTTGGTCGCTGAAGAGCATCTAGCTATTGTGTGTATTCAACTGGCATTGGCGGAGCTATGGCGATCATGGGGGATTGAACCTGATATTGTACTGGGGCATAGCCTTGGAGAGTATGCGGCTCTTACAGTAGCAGGCGTGTTATCTGTCGCAGACACCTTATGGCTAGTCACGAAACGAGCAAGACTGTTTGAGGCAACTTGCCAGAGCGGGGAATATGGCATGCTCAGCTTATCAGCCACGACAGACGAGATTTTGGCGTTGTTGCAGCACTGCGGGCTGAGTAGTACCTGCAATATCGCATGCATCAACAGTGACACGTCCCATGTTGTTGGCGGTCCAATCGCAGAACTACGCAAACTCGAGGTCTACGCGAAGACGAAAGAAATCTCTACCCAATTCCTGGCGATGTCCTACGCTGTCCACTCCAAACAGATGGGTCAGATATATGAGCCACTGCAGAAAATAGCAAGCAGAGTCTCTTTCTTCTCGCCCCGGATTCCGGTATCTTCGGCAGTGACTGGCCATATTGTTTCCCATGAACACACATTCGACGCTAATTACATCGCTCGACACGCTTGTCAGCCGGTCCAGTTCAGCACTGCTTTAAGAAGCATCAACGTGTTCCTATCAGAAAATCAGGCTGTGCCTATCTGGGTTGAGGTAGGGCCGAGCTCGACATGCCTGACGCTACTACGCCAAACACTGAACGTGTCTCCTTCCCATCTATTGCCATCTCTGCGCAGGTGTGAAAGCAACTGGAAAACGTTGACAACCTCTCTTGGCAAAGCGTATGTTTCGGGATCGTCTGTAAACTGGTCAGAGTTCCATCGGCCTTTTACAAAATCGCTGAAACTTCTCGATCTGCCGACCTATGCGTTCGATCTCCGGACATTCTGGAAACCGTACACAAAGACCACTGCATCTGCGACCGGCATTAGTATGAGCGATGGAGGACAGCCGGAGTCTGTGTTTGTTCCCACGGCCACCATTCACAAGATACGACATCAAAAGGTTAGTAGCGACAGGATCGAAATAACATTCGTCTCCTCTCTAAGTGATTCTCGGCTTCGAGATGCCATTCAGGGCCATATAATTGAAGAAAGCTGTATATGTCCAGCTAGCGTGTACGTAGACATGGCTTTCACTGCCGCAGCATACGTACACAGGATGGCCTTACCGGGCAGGAGGGACGGCTTAGGTTCGTTAGAGTGTCTCGAGCTGAGTACCCCATTCGTGCTCAGAGATCACTCAGAGTGCCAAATAATCGAAGTTAGAGTTGTCGCTGAGAGACAGTTCAATTGGGAAGCCAACATCTCATTTCATTCTCGAACAGGGGACAACAAAGTCGAGGACCATGGCTCGTGTCAAGTACCTAGCACTAATAGCGACGTAGAGGTCGGACCTGAATGGGAGGGTACGATAGAGCATGCAATGGTACGGAGTGCGGCAATAATAGATATGAAGAACAACACTCGAGCACAGATCAATCATCTACACCGCCACATGTTCTACAGGTTATACGGCACAGTCGTCAAGTACGCTCGCCCCTACCAGGGAATTGTAGAAGCCTATTGCCAGGAGGCACCGGAAAATTCCAAGATCTGCGAAGCTGTGGCAGAAGTGAAGCTTACTGCGACCGCCGATGCGGACAGAGGTGCTTTCATGTTGAGTCCGTATCACAGTGACTCTCTTGTGCACATCGGTGGATTTGCGCTAAATATCAACTCACTAGACGACGATACACTCTATTTCTGCTCTGGAATAAGTAGCATAACTCTTTTCGAAGAATTAAGTGAGAAAAAGACATATCGGAGCTACTTTTGCACATCTAGTTCCTCTGAGGACCAAGCTACCGCCGATATTTACATCTTCACCGGGAACGACATTGTTGGACTGGTGAGAGGTCTCAGGTTTCGACAAGTGAAAAGAGCGGCTATGGAAGCTCTAATCAATGGGACACCACAAACGAAATCACCAGCTACAGCTGCAAAAGCACGAGAATCAGCTTCTGTGCCTAGGCTTTATACGAGTGAGCCTGATGTTGCCACCAACGGTATGATACCTCGACAGAGTAACAGACAGCACACTATGGCAGATTCTTTCATATCGGCTCTCATCGAGGAAGCAGGCGTCAGCCTGGAAGACATCGAGGATAGCACGAGTCTCTTAGAGCTGGGCGTAGACTCTCTGATGGGGATTGCCATTATACATAGGCTGAAAGCAACCACGGGCCAAACACTACCAGTGTCCATATTCTCTGAGCTACGAACGATACGAGACGTGAGGGAGCGCTTGGGATCTACGAACAAAAACTCGGGCGAGAGCAAATATATTGACACCGCCAAAGCAAGCCAGGATATTAGTTATCCCAATAAAGATGATCTTGCGGACACGCCTACCCAAATCTCACGGACTTGCCTTGCAGATCTAGTATCCCGATATAGAAGTAACGCAGCCCTCCTGCAAGGCGAGGCGCACTCACAAGCACGCCCACTCATCTTCATCGCCGGCTCAAGCGGCTCAGCATCGCTATACGCACAGCTACCAAACCTACCATCCTCGACACCAATCTGGGTTCTCGAGTCGCCATTCTACGACCGCCCCTCAGAAATGGTCTACACGCCTCAAGAAATTGCCCCAATCTACATAGCCGCCTTAAAACGGATCCAGCCGGATGGCCCCTACCTCCTGGGCGGCTACTCGGCCGGTGCCGTGCATGCGTACGAGATGGCGCGTCTACTGCTCGATGCCGGAGAAGCAGTAGACAAGCTCATTCTCGTGGACATGAAAGCGCACAGTCCAGGCGAGACCTGGGATGCGGCGCCACAGATGGAAGACGTGGAGATGCTGGGCGCGGCGCTCGGTGATGCCCGTGTGAACACGCTGCTACACGACGGGTTGGAGAAAGAGAGGCTGCTGGCTAGTCTGCGGTGCATGTACAAGTGGAAGCCCGTGCCCATGGCCCTGGACCGACGGCCCAGGAACGGCACAGTCATGATTTGGGCGCGCCGAGGTGTGTGCGAGCATCCGTCGAAGGTGAATCCCATGGCGGCGGAAAACAGGGATTACAAGTCGTGGTTCGTCGCGGCTCGACACACCTACGATGCGAATGGTTGGGATATCCTTGTTGGAGAGGTGCGAACTCACGTTGTCGACGGTAATCACTGGAGTATGCTCCAGATGCCCTTTGTAAGTCTCATGGATCATGGCATTTCTGACTAGTCAGTGACTGACCGAAAACGCAGGCTGCAGACGTCTCTAGGTACATGGATCAGGCGATTACTGGCAGGCTAGAGAACTAGATTGGACATTTCCATTAATGGTAAACAAAGTAGGCATTAAGAATAATTGAAACCTGACCGTTGATTTAAAATCTATGCCCATCACGGGACATGACCTCCGTCGCGACTTGGCGAATTTAAATATATATGATGAGAGAGTAATTGCATCGATAATACTAAAGAGCTATTGCATCGAGGCTTCAACATAATGATTTAACAATCGACCGTGATTCTTCCCTTCCCACGACTGACACAAGACAGCATGCTAGTGCTCTTCTGCTCGTCATCTAGAGCCACCCCTTGATGCAAGACCTCGCCCTTGCAGTGATCAACCATACAAGCCCCGCAGTTGCCCGCGAGACAGGAGGAATCGATGTCGAAGCCAGCTTCATTGAGGACTTGGAGGAGAGATTTCTCACCGGGGACTTGCAGGACTTTTCCAGTCGCTTTGACCTCGACTTCGAAAGGATCACCGGTGCCGCTCGCAGCACTGCCGAATTCTTCACAGTGGACGTAGGATCGGGGATATCCCAACTCCGTGGTGATTTCTCGTGTTGTTTCGATTAGACCAGTTGGTCCGCAGCAATAGACTACTGCGCCGGGGTCGGCATTGTCGTCGACAGCAGGAACGATATTTCTGACATGAAGTCGTTGTCCTTCTGTCTTGGCATAAACAGTTGTGTGGGCACTAGGCAGCTGATCTAGGAAGGCTGCGTCTGAAAGACTTCGTACAGCATAGTGAATTTCAAGCTGAACACATTGCTTGAGCAATGCTCGGATCTCTCCTAGAAAAGCTGTGACGCCAATGCCGCCGAGGATGAAAATATGCTTCTTTGCGTGGGGTTGCTGATCAATATCCCACTTGTTCGCCGATACATGGCCCTTGACCACTTTCAATTTATCGCCCACCCTGAAGGTATCGTGCAGATAAAGCGACCCTCCCCGTGAATTATCATCCCTTGCGATGCCGAGCTCGAAGCGTTTCATGTCACCAGAAACGACAGAGTAGGCGCGCGTGAACTTGGAATCGGGTCCAAACTTAATACGGACGTGAGGAACGCGACCGAAATGAAGCTCCTCCGGGCTGATATTGTCATCCTCGGGAACGAAGACGAATTTCTGAACACGTGGTGTGAGTGGTGTTTTCTCGACAAGCGTGTAAGACCGCCAAGGCATCGCCACATCGCCCTGCAGTCGACCATCCATATCTTCGGCGCCTTGTTCCAAGCGCTTCTGGAAGAGCCCAACGAACTCGCTGCTGAGGCCTGGTAGTCCGATGAGCTGCGTCAATGCCTCAGCGTTGTTTCGGTCTGTGTACAGGATATGCTGGAGGCGCGATAATGGCCATTTCGGATTGAGACGCTCGATCAATTCCAACTCGGCGCCCTCTTCGACCCAGCCTTCACGCAGCACGCGGTACAGCCACCCGGTGCGGCCGGTCGCCTGCACCAAGCTGGACATTTTCTTGTGCTCGAAGCGGTGGTTCAGCTTGAAGCACGGCTGGCGCGTCATGGTGACCTGAATGACGGCATCGCCGAGGCGGAACTTGTCGCCGACACAAATATTCTCCTCAGAGAGATGTCGGGTGGATATATTCTCGCCAAAGGCACCGACGACGAACTTGCTGTCGCGATCGGGCAGCTCCGTCTTCCAGCGCTCGTAGTGGCCCGGGTTGTACTGATGGACGGCATTGTCGGGCGATCGGTGCGGGGGATGTTGGCGCTCGTCGTCAGCGAAGCCGAGCTTGGTCAGGCGGACCCTACCCGTCCGGGGCTGCTTGTTGATGGCCGAGGTGATCTTGACGCCGCCGAGGGGCCGCACTTTTCCTGTTCTCAAACTTAGCACCGCAACCTTTGGAGGCAAAGGCACAAGCTCTGACTCGGGAGAGAAAGCCATCATGACTTATAGACTGAATGGCAGCAGACGCTGCGTGCGAAAGGGGTATCAGGCGTAGTATTTATACGTGCGTGCCGCTAATATATTGTTCGGACTGCTGGGACCCTGCGTTGTCTTTCTTATTCGGTGCGACTTGACAATGGGGATGCCATTGCATTGTCTCCCCAGCAGATAGCGCAAGACTTTCTTTTTTATAGCTTATTCGTCCATGTACTGTATGTGACCCGCACGTACTGAAGACATCAATGATCCCTATCTATGTACCTACATAGTCTTACCATTCTGGGCTAGTCACCTGCTTGACGGGGACCTACGAAGGTCATTGGAATAACCGGCTCTAGCTAGACAATGGAATGGCCTGAATTGTAATAGAATCCCTGATACCATTTTAAGGTGAACTTTATTCAATCCAGATAATGACTGCGACGATGGATGACCTAAGAATTGATGCTTTCCGAACCCCGAAAGCGTTCTGCTGGATACGAAGCTGCCAGTGAATTTAAAGCATACCGACGTGTGGTCTAGTATGAGCAGTGTTTGTCCCGCTTCACATCCTGACTTTGCCTTGTCGACAGCCTGGTTATCTAACTCCTACGGGCTGGAGGATGAAGCATGAGCCACACAGGTTGCCAACAATGTTATCACCCAAGACAAAAGTCCACCCTTGATAATATTTCACAATTATTGAACTCAAATTGCTGCGTCTGGTTTATATGCTGCTGTGTACAAGAATTCATTGCTTGACGCCCCTGTAGTTTATGCCATCTAGATGCCTTCTCCGAACGCCAATGCGCCCTGAGGGCCGACCAAATAACTCCTATCTCAATCCTCTGGTTACCCGCCCATTCATATGTCGTCGTCCATTCAGCATAGGAACGTTGGGCGCCAGACCATACGACTGTGACCCTACGGGCTTCTTGGCTGGAAGCGAGTTCAGTGCTTCCCAGATGTCTGTGATGCTCGCCCGGCGAGCAGGAAGCATACTGTACTGTAACGAGTACAAATTCTTCCGATGGATAGGCGGAACAAAACGTCCCGTAACCAGACAGAACAACACCCGAGGTGATAAATAATGCTTGCGAAGTCGACTGCCCATTTGGAAATATTGATGAAACATGGCGCTGAATTTCAGAGGAACTGGCTGTATAATGTTAGTAAAAGTACAACAACAGTAGTGAGCAGCACTCAAGACTAACCTTCAAATGGATGAGCGAGGTGGGAGATGAGTAACATGCCGAATCTGTGGGTAAATTAATGTTATGTCTATTGAGGGTATCATGAAGTTCAAAACGGATGCCGCCTATCTTAGATTAGTGCATCGGGTCATGACAGAAGGGAGGAAGTGTTATGAATACCTGGAAGTCGTCGAGGGTCCTTAGCCCGTAGCATTAAGGCGAACAATGGGAAATGGTTTAAACAAGACAACATGGTGTCGAAAACCGCCTTGAGCAATATGATGACCATACGTGCAAGAGCAAAGTTTAGGTAGAATACAATAACGGTCGGCAGCAGGAAGAAGAGAAGAGTAAACAAGATGGTGCCCACGAGCAGCTGATCCAAGTCGTAGTCGCAGGAGTCGACTCGGTTTCGCAACACATTGTACTTTTTTCCACGAAAAAGTTGAAAAAGTGAAAGCAGAATGGTTAGCTGCCAGTGAAATATCCGGGCTGATGCAAGATAGAATGAGTAGATGTGGAGGGTGAGCGCTGACAACAGATCGGAAAATAAGGCAATGGGCATACTAGCACCAGCAAAGCTGGAGAATCCAATGAACCATATAATTTGCGGGAGTAGGGGCTGCAAGGTCTGGGCACAACTGGACCAATAGTCAATGACCCATAAGAACAGATCGCCAAGGAACAAGGCCAATTCGCTGTTGAGTTTCAGCCCAGCTGGCCAACCCATAAGCCACGAGATGCTGCTCTGCAAGGCGGTGATGGTATACACGTCAAGAATCATGTTGATCATATCAGCCACCCACTCAGCGTTCTCAATGATATAAGACCCGAGAGCGATGCCAATTATTACATCGTTCGCCACGAGCCATAAGCTGTTGTAGAAACGAATGTAATCAGGATGGCTCGTCGTGACACTATCCCAGTCGTTTTTCCGCCGACGTAGTTTCACATATTGCATAGGCCAATAACAAAACTGTAGGAGGCGAATCTCTACCTGTTGAGCGGTTGCTGAGATGTCCTTGATCGCAGGGGACGTGGGACGAAGCCGCCATTCCAGGATTAGGAGAAGTGCCTCAGCTGCAAGTCGATGTGCAAGGAGAGTGATTATGAATGCACGTCGAACCACAGGAAAAACGTATATGATTATCATATTCCAAACCCATAATACTGCTGTGTCTCTCATGGTCGTAGCATGCTCCACAACGCGTTCAGATACGCTGAGTGTGCGTTTGGGACGAGGGCCAATGAGAGAGACATTTTTCTGTAACAATTGTTCCAGTTCCCAAGCCCAGTTGATCTGATTTACAATCCTTACTAGAGCTTTGTCTTTCGAGGATGGAGGATGCCGAACAACTGAGTGGTGCTTTATTTTCTCCATCAAATGACTAGCCTTCTGCTTGTTCTTCTGCTCTTGTTTCTCGTCCTCGACGTCAGATTCATGGGAGCCGACATACAAAGTCTGGTTCTCGCCACTCAAAGAGAGAGCAATTGGATTTAGCGAAATGTATTGCATTCGGTGTGGATCGGGTCGGTCAAACAAGATAGTCTGAATGGTTGAGGCTTTCGTGCAAGTGATTCGTAGAGACGGTTTAGAGGAGGAAGTGGTCGCTTGCACCCACGAAGGGTCGGGTGTTATACCAGGCGCGGAATTTACCAAGCCAAGAACGTGCATAGATGGCTGACTACACAGCTCGAATAACCTGGCAATAGAATGACGGGCATTCCGCAACAATATGCCCGTTTTGAGCGCATTTTCGACGCTTTTTGGCTGCGGGAACATCAGTTACTAAAACAATTTGGCAAGAAAAGGGGTGGGGAATCTGCGCACATCTACATGGTCCAAGACAGACACAACAACGACATCCAAGTCGGAGTTCCTCCAGCCGACCAGAACACCGGGGAGATCAGAGGTCACGATGTCGCTTGGCCAGAACACTCGCATCAACCCATCGTGCTCTGGCATATCCAGTGCGTCAGAACACCGGGACTAAAAAGAGCCTCGGCGCCTGAGCTGCTCCCGAGCGGAAACCCCCCGACTCGGCGATCTCGGGTGCTGTTTACCTCTATTAGCCTACATAGAAAGGAAGGGCCGTAAGCAATGGGAGATAGAAACGGACCAAGTTAGCCTCACTGCGAGCGAAATGCTGCACCGGTATGAAAAGAATTAGAAACGCAAGACTTAAAAAAGCGAAGCCTATAGCGATACGTGACTAGAGCACATAAACGGTTAGATATGTGGTCGTTTTCAGCCGAGAGGACGGCAGCATGTGGGGGTGCGTGCTCACTATGACGCCGTTGGTCCAGGCAAAGATGGCGAGCTCGTACAGCCGAGTGACCAAATCCCATCGAGCGGTTATGTAGCCAGCTACAAAGATGGCGAGGGTCAGGACGGAAAAGGGGTGCATAAAGGACGAGCGACGGGGCGAGGGAGAGGGGCGGTTATTGTCGACCGAGTGGCATCCCTGAAGCAAGACGCTGACGATATGACCAGCTGTTCGTTCGTTCGTTCGGTGGATCGTTCGAGACCAAGGCGCTATCTGGTTCTATCGAAAACACAGCAATTCCTCCGCCCAGATCGTGCGAATGTTCAACTCGCAGGTGCGGTGCGCGAAGTTCGTAGCCACTGCGATCTGCGAACGGATCTGCGAACGGCGGGAGTAATCGATCGAGTTCCCCTCTCTTGCTCCTAGCCGTGATGCAATGCACTTGTAGAGAGTGTACTAACGAGCGTGGGGGCGGTGTGGGATGGTAGGAGGTGTAGGCAAGCCGTGCGTTCGTATGCCGAAAAAGGTGTATAGTGAGCCTCTCGAGTGTCAATCGCGGCGTCGCATTGGCGCAGTGGTTGTGTGCTGTCGCGGGAGAGGCGAGCAACCTGCCCTGACGGTAACTGTGCATGTACGGTGGATTTGGCGTGGATCTGAAAGGACAGCGATAACAGCTACCACCTATCGACCCTATCGGTTCATATTAGGCTTAGAGAGCCCCCACTAAGAGCAGCAGCCCGCCCCCCTAGACAGAGCCGCCTGCCATGGGACGCGCGGCTCTAGCCGAGAAAACACGCATATCTGAACAGCTGTTCATCACCCAATGGGAAAAGAGAAGCAGGGACGAAAATCCGATAGAAGCATAAACTCGGGGACGGATGTAGTGGGTAGATGGTGTGCGATCCGAATAGCTACCTGCATTTTATACGGCTTCCGTTGAAGAACCTAAATAGTATGTAACACAGACGGGTTGCATTCCGAAGATTGCGCGAGTTGACAGCTTCACCATGTCATACACAACTACTATTCCCCATGTGCAGTTTGCAACCCGCAGCAGTTTGATCCCGACATAAATCGAGTAGAGTTTCCAGTGCAATCCTACGCATTCCTCGAATCGACTCGTTCAATGTGGATGTAGTGGTGGACGGCGGCGATGAGGGTTGGCCACAGCACGTGGGAAGAAAGAGAGCGAGAAAGTGAGATGAGAGAGAAAAGTGAGAGACCAGAGCACGATGAGAATCTATTTCAGACAGAGCTGAGATGGTGCAACTCTGGAGTCTGCTGACCACTTATATCTCGTATTC
This sequence comes from Xylaria arbuscula, assembly GCA_022385695.1. Classification (NCBI taxonomy): domain Eukaryota; kingdom Fungi; phylum Ascomycota; class Sordariomycetes; order Xylariales; family Xylariaceae; genus Xylaria; species Xylaria arbuscula. The sequence goes on from MU279390.1 coordinate 74,687, forward strand.
CAACCCCAGTCTTTGGATGCCACTCCTTCGCCAAGACATTAAGTACATGGTAGACAGGTAGCTGACCTTCTTCTCAACCGGGTCCGCCACCATGGCCGCTTCATGGCCGCTTCGTAATTGGAACGGCAGTCTTCCGAACATTTCAGCCAAGGGCCAGTTGGCCAATGTCAGCAGAACGTACCAGGTAAGCCGGGGTTATTTGATTGCTAGCCCCGTCATCATTGTGGGGAGTGTCTATCATCTCTCACGACGGCTACCTACCTGGGTAGTGTAGCCGGCCAGTTCAGATATCGGATGCTCGGCATCGAGAGCTTTTACTTCCGCTTCATGTGTATCGCGTCATTCTCTTTGTTGTCCTCACGCGCCTCGGCTAAGAGCTTGTCTATGCCACGCTCCTCCAGTGCGATCTTTGAGATCCCATGATAAATCAGACATATGCGCCAGTGCAGGGAAGAAACGAGGTTGTAGGACGATAACCCACCTTTAAGCACTTCTGGTAATTCTCGAAGTGTTTCGAGCACTCATTGCTATCAGCTTTTCCATTACCTCGGAGGTATTCTGTAGTTAAGTTCAGCAGACAATCCCATTCGCTGCGTCAGAGAGGTCGGGGAAAGGCATACTCTCACTATACCACTTAAGGAAGCATGTGTCGTATCGTCTGGACAGATTCTTGTTAGTTTACCAATTTCTGGGCACAAATCTCGTCTCTCTAGAATCCTACTCTTTGACCTCATTGCATTCCGGTGCAAGAGAGGCAGACATGCTGACTTGACAGTTCTAGTATTTGCCGATAGGTCTGGACGTATTTGAAATCTGGAAGTGAGGAATGTTCATAAACCAAGGATAAGAAGACGTATAGACAGAGAGGGAGACGCAGATATAAATGTGCGATGCAGTCTCTACTGAATAGGTAATTATAGATGTAAGTGAATGGTAGATACATCCGTAGATACCTGCGTAGATGTGGGTACAAATGCAAGTCCAATGTCCGTCGCTACCTTAACTCTGTGCAGGTGTGGGTCACTTGAAGTGGGTAGCTGCCTTATTACCTGGATAAGAGCTGCGACTGGTTTATCGCCGTCTTATCTTATCATCTGGCGCTGTGATCTTTCTGCCGACCTACATATAATTTTTGTTGCGACCGGGTTAGGCAGTCTGCGTTGCTTCCCTGCATCTCATATCTCGCCATATATACTTACTTAAGTACTTATCAACATCCGCCGCCGTTGAAACCGTGCGGCGTCCCAACACGGGGACGAGGTGAGACGAGACGACGATGGATTCCTCCCAAGATTTCAAGTCTCTTCAGGAGACCATCCAGAATGCGCTCGTCTCAACCACACGACTGGCAAACCAAATCGCGGCCGAAGATCTGAGCTTCCAGCGCACCAGCAACCCGGCCGTTGCTGAGGAGCTCGACGATACCTCATCGCGCCTTCTAACCCTGACCTCCTCGCTCCTACAGTCGGCTACGAAAGGGACCGATGTCACCGGGCCGAGCCTGGAAGATGCAGACGATGTGGATGCCCATTGGTCGCGCATCGTCGACGTGCTCGATAATCTGCTAGAAAAGGCCGACACCTGCCTGGACGAGTATACCGGTGCCATCAAGAGGAAAGCTCCCCTAGTGGACCAGCAGACCGCTCCCGCCAAGAAGAATCGATACGCCCTCGACCAGTCCATCCGCCGAGCGAACGTCCTCAAGCCCCAGAATCTTTTCGAACTGAAGCCTAACAACCACAGCACATCGCCGTGGAAACCGATCCTCACCGAGAAGCCACATGCCATCCTTCCCCTCGAGAAGAGTCTCGAGACCTTTGACGACGAGTCCCAATCTACTCAGTACAAACATCCTTACGAGACAGAGATACTTGATCTTAAATATCCCGCGGCCCTCTTCCAACAGAAAGAGCCAATTGACTATCTGCCTTTTGAATCCACAACAGCCACTTTCGTCGACACATTTGATGGGGTCCTAGCTATGCTTGAAGAGTTGAAAGGCGCAACTGAGATTGCAATTGATACAGAGCACCACGATTTCAGGACGTATACTGGTCTGCTTTCCCTTATGCAAATAAGCACACGCGAAAAGGATTGGATAGTAGACACCTTACAGCCGTGGCGTCACAAATTAGAAGTTCTGAACGAGGTGTTTGCTGATCCCAACATTATCAAGGTAGCTGATTCCCGTATTGTCCTCGGCTAGCATCCTATCTCTAACAAATGGCAGGTGCTACACGGTGCCTATATGGACATCATCTGGCTTCAACGGGATTGTGGTCTCTATATTGTCGGATTGTTCGATACGTTTGAGGCTGCCTGCGCTCTACAGTACCCGGCACGGAGTCTTGCATATCTTCTCAAACGCTTTGTGGATTTTGACGCAGATAAAAAGTATCAGTTGGCGGATTGGCGAATTCGGTACGTTGCCTCTAACCTGAAAATTCTCGTAAGCTCAACTAACAAAATTTCACAGACCGATTCCGGATGAGATGTTTTACTACGCACGTTCAGATACTCATTACCTGCTCTATATTTATGATAAGCTTCGAAATGAACTTTTATCGATCAACCAGCCAGGAAATTCTGGCCATGACCTCATGCGTCACGTCTTAGAAAAGTCGAGGGAGACGTCTCTTCGTAGGCATGAGTCGTACACGTATGACGCAGAAACTGGCCAGGGCCCCTTCGGTTGGTTCAACATGCTCATTCGACAATCAGCGGGCAAATTTTCCAAGGAGCAATTCTCGGTCTTCCGCGCTCTTCATCAATGGCGGGACGATCTGGCACGCAACGAAGATGAAAGTCCTCTATTTATCATGAACAACGCAACAGTGTTCGACATCACAAGGCGGCTACCCCCTGACCCCAAAGCCCTTCACGGTCTACTGGAATCGGGCTCATTCCTCGCCAAGCGCGAAGTGTCAAAATTGTTCGAAATCATCACCAAGGCGATAGCACGGGGCGCCAATGGGCCCAGCGTCGCCGAAGCTATTCGTGGGAATGCATCTGCTACTCTAGGTATCGGCGAAGTTGCTCGTTCAGTATTACCTCAGCTCAAGAATCGTGAGAAAGACGCAGTTGATGTAAAAGACCTCGTCTCTAGTACATCTCGGCTGTGGGGCGATATCCCCATAAGTACCAGATGGGATTCACAAGGTCAAGCATCTGTTCCGAAGCAGCGTCAATTTGAGCTCCCTTGGGCCCAATTTGTCCAGTCCGCCAAGCTTGGAAATGATACCAGTCAAAACCCAAATCTAGAAACGACTTTGTCGGAAAATCTAGCTGTCCAGAATTCCCAACCAATCGCAGCTCAAGTCACAAATGGTGATCCAATGCTTGAGGATGATGAATTCACACTCAAAGCTGGTATAAAACGCAAAGCTGTGGAATCTGGTTCTAGCTCGGAATCAGATGCCGAATTGGAACTGGAAACCGAGAACACCAACTCAGGTGGGCCCGAACTCAAGGCGGCGTCAAGAAGTAGTGAGGAGGAGATTGCTGTTCCTGAAGAGGACGACAGTGAAGAAGAAGAAAAGAAGTCAAGCAAGGCCAAGAAAAAGGCACTCAAACTTGCCCGCAAAGCTGAGAGACAGGAACGGAAGGACCGCAAAAGGGCAGAAAAACAGGCTAAGAAAGCTTCGTCTTCTGTAAGCAAGGATGAGGCTGACGAAAGCGACGAGCCTTTCGATTATAGCAAGGCAAAGTCGGTTCTCAAAGCAGACAACGCTAGGGCAAATAATACGAGCGGTACACGGAAGGCTAAATTCAATCCTTATGCCTTAACCGCAGAAGGTCCAAAACCCGCACGCAGGTTGCATGGTGAGAGGCCCGGGAAGAGTGCAACGTTCAAGCAATGAAATACGCTGGCGACTGTGTTTGCATTTAATACGGAGTTCGGATGCCGCTCATATTGCATCAGCAGGAGTTAGGGACTGGCCAAAAAGACATCTCGGAAGCAGATTAGTGTCACGAGCTGAACTGGGAAATACCTCTAGAAGACCAGCCTTCACATAGCTATTCTGTACTTTGCACGACATAAATACTCCTAGACAATACAACTAGCATAGTCTAGGTGTCTGCCTATCAACTTGGGTAAATCATCAGTCGAAAATTAGAACTACCTGCCTAGGTAGTGTCCTTATATACATACTACATGCATTTCATGAATCACGCACTCATAGAAACCACAAATAGAATATGAGACCTGGATCAGTTCTCATGGATCAGGTACCTACTACATACTTAAAACGGTACTGTTGTTCGCATAGCACTTCTCTCCCCTACTTTGTCAACCCCAATTAGCAATACCAGCTGGATCTATACCTTAAGTTCTTCTGGTGGCAGAGTGACAGCCACTCCTTCCGGAATACATTTCTCTGAACCCAGGATGGTCTTGCCTGGGATTTGATATCTCGCAGGATACAACATCGTCCACCTTTACAGTCACTCATCCCCGCGAATAGCAGCGGGCCGACCTCATGTTAGTCCCTGGTTCGTGGTGCTTTTTTTTTTTTCACATTTAACTGGGTTGACAAGATGCAGCATATCCATATACCCCTTGAGGAACAAGGTCACTTATGACTATTGCCATGGAAGGCTTAAATTCCCGCTTGAAGCTGATGTCAAGCCGCAACAGGCCTCACGGTAAGCTAACTCACTAAGCTAACCTAGGGTCTCACGGCCCACCTCATCGCGGACCACCTAAAATTAAAAAAACCTAAAATGTTACACCCTTGTTATAAAGGTGGATAAATTAGCTAAAAAAGGCTAGTTTAAAATTTTTAGCTTAATTTTCATTAAATTTATTTATTAAAAATAAAAAAAATTATAGCTATTTTTTTAAATTAATAATTAATATTTAAAATGAAATATTTTATATTTTTAAATATTATTTTTATATAATATTTTATATAATAAATTTTTATATTAAATATTTATTTTTTAAGTTAAATTTTATTACTTTTTTTTTTAACTTTTTTGTTAGCATTTTTTTGGACTTTTTCTACTGTGCATTTTTCCATATAAAAATAATTTTTAAAACGTTAAAAAAAACACTTTAAAATTAAATATTAAATTTAATAAAAATAATAAAAATATATTATATAAAATATTATATAAAAATAATAGTTATAATATTATACTTTATTTTTATTATATTTTATAATTTTTTTAAAAAAGTAATATATATATTTTTTTTTTTTATATAGTGAACAAATTTATTAGCAATTTATATATAAAAATATTAATATAAATTATTTTTTAAAATTTAAAATTTTTATTATTAAATAAAAAAATTTAAAATATATATATATATATTTTTTTAAATTTTTTTATTAAAAACTTTAATAAAAATCTATTTAAATTTTAATTTGCTTTATTTTTAGCTTTTCTTTTTACTTTTATATTTATTTTTAAAAATAATATTTAAAAATATAAAATATTTCATTTTAAATATTAATTATTAATTTAAAAAAATAGCTAACGTGGTTTACCACTAAGTGGCGCATATCACTTAATGGCGCACCTTTACTACTTTTTATTACTTTATAATAAAATATCTTAACTAAAACACCTTTAATTAATTTAAATTAATTGCTATTTAACTTGCTACTTAATTTTATAATGATTTTACAAGTTTTTAAATTATGACTTGTTTTACTACAGCTGCTACAACACCTGCTACTTGTTTCCCTTCGTTTTGACGAATTTTTATTTTTATTTTTATCGATTGCTAGGCGTTTACTTTTTGCTTTGTTGTTTTGTAGCTTTTAAGATTTCTTAACAGTAAAAGGTTTTCCAAGCTGTACACGCGATTTTTTAGCTCTCCAGCGCTTAGAAAAAGCCAAATTGGCCTTTTGTAATATGCGTATCTAATCTTTTATAAAGGTTATTTTATGCGCTATTACATTTATACCTTTTGCCATTTGGTTTACCGCATTTAAAATTAGTGTTAAAAAGCTTTTTTTATAAGCTGAAACTTTAGTTTTAATAAAAAAAAAGTGTTTACTTGTTTATTAAAAATTAAATAGCGTTTAAGGGTTGTAGGTACTAGCTGTCTCTAAACGTGACGGGCTAGGTGTAAGCGTCCGAAAATGCATATCCAGCTTGCTAATTACCTTGTTTAAATAGTAAAGTACTAAACCAAATGCGCTAAATCTAAATTTAATATTAATTTTTATAAAAGTGGCAAAATATATAGCTTTAAAAGCAATAAAAAACTTTAGTTTTATAATATAATTTATTAAAGCTTTAATAAATAGCTTGATTTTTTTTAAATAAATATGTTTTAAAGGCAAATAAAATGCTATATTTAATAGCTAAAGTAAATAAAATAAATAAAACGGCATACTAAGCGTAATAATATTATTATTTTTGCAATATAGCTTAAACTTTGCTAAAATATAATTTTTATAACTATTTAAAATTAAAAAGTAATATAAACCTTTTATTTGCGTTTTAATATATTTATTAAAATATTTAATTTAGTTTATATTTGTTTTGTTATTAGTTTAGCTATTTATTATTAATTTAATTATTTAGTTGCCTGGTAAGTTGTATTTGGTAAACCAGTTTAAAAGGTAACATGCGCTCAAAACGATAAAAAACGGCAGAATGCACCAGCCTTGCAAATTAATGCCCTTAATTGCTGTTAACCATTTCCGATTGCTAAGCTAGACCAACTTTGCCTTCCCATGCCAATCGGCACGTGTTATAACAAGTGTTAACGCGATTATTTCCATTATAAAGCTGGTTTCGTTAAAATTATATATGTTTTTATTCAAAATGCTGTATTTAGCCTTAATATTTGCAACCAGCCTAAACCAACCAGAAATAACGCCTGGGTCTTTATAAAGTGCCCTCTGGTAATTATATTTTCGATTTATTCTGGTCTTGAGGTTTAGGTTGCGGTCGATAAATCGCCTGACCTAGTGCTTGCCGACGGGCTTGCCACCGCGCGATTTCGAGAGGAGATTGGCCATATTTTCTACACTAGCGATCTTGGGAGGCATCCCTCGGGTATCCAGGTCGATTATATGCTTTCGAAGCACCTCCTCTTTAGTTCTATCCAATTTACGTCGATCAGGTCCAATTTCGCGTATTGGGGTTCGGCCGTTAATTCGATGGCGTAAAGTCGTTTCAGGGACATTATAAAGCCTTGCAGCAGCCCGTTGGCTAATTTTATTTGGTCCGTTACGCGTTGCTTAAATTGCTAAAAAGATTCGATCTTTTTTAGATTTGATAGTTATTATGGTTGAAAAGTTATTACGTGTTAAAGTTTAAAAAAAAAGATTTAAAATAGACGTGCGCCACTAAGTGATACGTGCCACTTAGTGGTAAACCACGTTATAATTTTTTTTTATTTTTAATAAATAAATTTAATGAAAATTAAGCTAAAAATTCTAAACTAGCCTTTTTTAGCTAATTTATCCACTTTTATAACAAGGGTGTAACATTTTAGGTTTTTTTAATTTTAGGTGGTCCGCGATGAGGTGGGCCGTGAGACCCTAGGTTAGCTTACAGATAGGGCAGGGCGCCTTGATGTAGAGATTACAACTAAAAAGCAAACCCCAATAGATTTTGCCACAGAACGGGCTCCAAAGTTCTGAATGAAACCCTCGATCAATTTTTCCGTTTTTTCTTTCCTCAAGAGGCACACCCTAGTCACCAGTTTCATTAAGGTCGTTAGTATTATCGTGTAAATCATAAACTCAACCTTCCCCCTCCATTTTTCCTTGGTTTTCTTCATTTGCTTCTCTTGTCTTTCTTTTGAGTTTCACTCGTCACCCAGAGCGGTTTGACCACATTTGAGCATCTAATGACCAAACTGTCAAATGTTGTTTTGACAAGCGTGGCCACGTCTTTTAGTCTTTGAAATTCTTGAGTACAGCAGGGTAGCGGCGTCCCGTATTGATGCCTGTATTATGGCTGAATCCGGCATCGTTTAAACAGCCCTCAGGTCTCTGAAATGTTTTCAGAATATGAAGGTCTTTTTGTCGTCACTCGATGCTTCGCCAAAAAGGATGGCATGAAGTTCAGGATCTTCTCGCACAGCCTTCGCCTCGGCTTTATCCTCCCTCGTATACTGCTCAGAAGGTCGCTCTGGCCAGGGGCCCAAGTAAGACGCATTTTCGATCGCGTAATCCAGGTACTGCCAGATCCCGTTTGCATATAAGCCAGAGTTGACACGTACGTCGGCCAACCGGTCCGTTATAAGCCTCTCGTCTCTCGGGAGACCGTCGTCCTCATCCTCTAGATCTCGCGCCGCGCATACGTGTGCATCTTTCAGCAGGTCCAAGACGCCTTCCGTTTCCCACCATGCGGCGTATGAGTTCTGCATTACGATGGCCATTTCTTCCCAGGAGCCATGTGTATATGCAGAAGGTTGGTAAGTGAGCGCATCCTCTGGGTCCAACAAGCTGATAAGGAAAGATTCACTGTTCTTCATAAGGGTCTTGCCGAGTTGGCGGATGTCAATCAAAAGCTTAGTCTCGGTCTCGTAAAGGGATTCAGGAGGCTCTTTCTGCACTTTGGCAGACAGAGGGCTCCGAACTACATCCCGCTCGATCTGATCTCGAAGCTCGAAGGGGAGGTGTCGGAGGGCAAGGACCTTCCGTGTGACCTTGAGATTGAGAATATCGACAAGCAGTTTCAGCTTCAAAAGAAGGAGAGCGACAACGTAGTCTAGGTTTGCGTATTTTCCCAGGAGAAAATCAGTCTCCTCGAGGACGTTGGCCCCGTGGATGCTGAGGTAGGGCAAAGTCATGTCACCCCAATTGTAAGTGCCGTTGGGGTCACAGGTTGCCCACCACTTCATGAAATCATAGCACTCCTGATCGAGGTCCAGTCGCAACATGAGCGCCGGCATGATGTTCCGCACTCCTAAGTTGTCGCTTCGACACAGTCGCAGCATATCCTGCAGGTGCTCCAGGCCCTCGCCGACACCGTCCAGCGTACCCAACAAGTACAGGAGCCTCGCCAGCGCGAACCGGGCTCGCATGTAGTCACGAGTGCTGAGAATTCCCCAGAACTGGCCGACGCAAGTCTCGAAGGCGTTTGCAGGGGTCATGAAGTCTGGCGCGGCATTGCGGACTTCGTGGTCTTCTCGGGCGAGCTTAGATCGAGCATTCTTGATCTTGGTGCACGCGAGCTTGTGCTGAGGGCGATGAGCGGCCTGGTGCTCGCGGCCGCAGTACCGGAACGCTCGACAGCCACCGCATCGCAGCAGAGGGCCGGCTTCTGGGCGTAACGATGGATACAGAGGGCAGCGATGACGGAGCGAGCCAACGGGACCCTTGTATATGCTTACATCTTCATCGACCATTGTGGCGAAGTCTTGAGGGGCCCTTCTGGTGAACTGCGTGGCAACTGAGTACGACGACACGCCAATACCAAGAAGGTTGGGAGGAAGATGCAAATGGTGTGGACGGGAGAAGAGAAGCGGTCAAAGACGTGCCACAAATGGCTGTGGACTGTAGTGTATACTTAGGTAGATTTTGTATGTGCGTATCCGGGGAGGAATTATGCACATCAGATAAGGGGCCGGTAACTGACCGGAGACAGCCTGTAGGCGTGGGGGGACAGGCCACTCTATGACCTCTACAACAACAACAATATAATCACAATGGCCAAACCATGACACAGCCTATGCAGCTTGGGGTACGTCAGATCAGAGTTCTGGTCAGGGTGTTCGTATCTGCATTTCGAGACAATTGGCCCAATTAGGAAAGCCAGGTATGGAAGAAGGTCAACAAGATTCTCTAACGAGCCACTAATAGCGGGAAGCCCCGCCTATGAGTTCCCTGTAAATATAGGCGGTTACCTAATCCGCATCAACATCACTACAGTACGGGAGTAGTTTTACTTAAAAGTACCGCTAACGTCGGTGACCCACATCCTGGCCACCCCTACATCTTGGCCACCCTAAAACATCAACACCCTCTAACCTACAAAAATATATTATAACAACTTTCCACCAACAACAATACAGCTTTCAGCTTTGCTAAATAATTTAGACTTGCCGGACTCGCTAAAAATGCTTTCGCAGTTTTTAAAAGCCGATTAGGCCCGGTAGATGTCCCTAATAGTCGCAAATTTGCTATTTGGGCTCAGCTGGATCTTTTTACGCTTGCGGGCCTAAATATTATTCAGCCGGACCCAAAGTACTTCGATTTTGCGCTGTTTAACAGCTATATCGGTGTTTTTTTCGTCAAACGCCTTATTAATCTTTTAAAACAATAGCCTTTTTGTATAAAGATTTTTATTTAGCTGGTTAAATAAGCAAAGCTTATTGCATAAAACCCTAGCTATATAAAAGGTTTTTTAATGCACTTAAAAAACCTTTTAAAATAAAATATTTAATAGTTTAAACTAGGCTTTTATTAATTTTAGTTTGGTTTTAACAATTAAAAAGTTAACTAAAACCTTAATAGTTAAAAAAGGCTATAGCTTATTACCTTTTTAGCTAGCTTTAATATTTAACTTTATTAAGGCTTTTTTTTTAGCTTTTTTATAGTAAATAAAAAAATTCCGCTTTTTAACCGCTGTAAAATCATTTAAAGCAAGCAAATTAGCAAGCCCTTTATAGTAAGCCGATTTTAATGGCTTAAATATAACCACGTTTAAAAGTTATAATATGTAAAAAATATATATAAGTAAATATAATATATATATATTGTTTTAATAATATAACTATATAAAATTGTTTATTATATAACTATTATATATATTATATATTAATAACCTAGCATTTAATAAATAAAACCTTTTTTAAATGCTTTAAAAAATAGTTTTTAAAATAAATACCTTTTAAAGCCATTTTAGCGTAGTTTTATTATAAATTTAGCCTTTAAAATATAATATAAATCTCTAGCCATTAAAAAAGGTTAAATTTAAAAAAACCATTGCTATTAAAGCATTTTGCCCTTAAAAATTACAAAAAGGTTAAAAGCTATTTTAATAATTAAAATATATTTTAAAAAAAAGTTTAAGTTTTTAAACTAAGCTGTTTTTTGCAAATAAATTTTAATTTTTAACTTTTTAACACTAAGCTATTAGTGCTTTTTTTTTTTATAATGCCTTTTTTATTAAAATTATAACAATTTTTAAATTTAATAGCTTTAATTATTAAATTTTTAAATTATTAAAATTAATTATAAATAATTTTAAAAATAGTATTATTTATTTGTTAAAAATCAATGGCTTTTTTTTTTTAAACTTTTATAATTGGATATTTTTGCAAAAAGCGCTGCACCTAGCGCTTTTTAAGCATTATAGGGTTGCCGCTAGCCTAAAGGATTCTTTAAGCAAAATCCCAAAGTTATTAATAAAAAGGTAGATTGCCAATTGCAGCCTGAGTAATAACCCACGTAGCTAAATAAAATTCTTAGGCTTGAGATAGCTTTTGCAAGTCTTAAAAAGCTAAAGACCTAAGCTGTATACCGTTTAGTTAACTTTAAAGAGTTGCTCAAAGCACCCCCTATTGCAAAGCTGATTTTCGCACGCTATAGCCGTTTATAACGTCCTAAATAGCGCTCAAAACCTGAATTTCATTATACTCAGGCATATTTGCACCTATAGGTAAAGATTCAGGTAGAAAATGGCAGAAAATGACAAAGTTATTATTGTTGAAAGTTGAAAGGTCAGTAGAAGCGGTGTAGGTTTTAGGGTGGCCAAGATGTAGGGGTGGCCAGGATGTGGGTCACCGACGTTATACTCAATGCCCAGTCCACGGTTACCATTGGCTTTCCACCATCAAGGAATCAGCCCTCTCTTGTGCATTTTTATACCGATTATCATCATCACTCCAACATTCAGCAGAAGAAAGTCAAAAAACTCTGTGCCTACCGCTATCCAGACCGACAAGAGGCGGATTTAGGGACCATGACTCGATTAACTTAGAAGCAAGTGTAGCCATGTTCTATGTAGTATGATATAGCAGTCCTCTATAGATCTCAAGTATTAGCCACTTTATTCAAGGCTGTAGACCAATGGTCGTTTTCTGGGCTTGCATGATAACGAGCAAACGGAGTTTGGTTATTATAGCCCGTTGTGCTAGTATATCTCCCCCTTTCTCCTGAACAGCTATGCAGGCCCCCCATCGCTTCAAATTACATAAGTAGGTTATTCAAGCATGCCCTCAATCATGTCTCCTAATAAAGAAAGACTCATATATCGTAAAATGACAACCACTATTGGATAGGGGTATCACTGCGTATAAGTCTTCGCGATGATCATCTCTATCTACTTGTCCCTCGATTGAGGTTACTTAGAACGTTGTTATATGCCTACTAAGCTTGCTTAGCCACCGGGTTGCTAAGGCGTCCTCTCATCGGCCCCATATATTAAACTTATCTTAGCTCAATGAGAATAGATAGTGTGAAGCTCAAGGTTTATCAGGGATAGTTTCCTTTGTAAGAAACGCGGAAAGATTTCAACTGGAAAGATTTCAACTAGAGTTAATAGATGCATAAATGATGCACAGTGGGTAGTTGTGGTAATCATTTAGCTGCTATGAGAGACTAACGCTCTCGACGCAAGAATAAACGGTAAATATCATTGTTACCCAGCCAAACTAAAACTATACTCTGAAGTCTTAAGGAGAAAACTTTTCTGTCAGAAGTTGCTCACTAAAAGAGTCCTGTTCGTGAGGGTATACACGAAAAGTTTTAAAAGGCATCGGATGCTATATATCACCTGATGTGCTAGTTACATGTTATTATGAGCCTTTTTCTACATATTGCGCTTGATGCAATGCTACTAATAGGAGGTTAATTTCGGATTAAGTGTTTGCGTAGAATTAATCAAGAACAATTTCTCGGCACGTCCCAGCCTTATCGCCTTTACGAGAGATAGCACCTATCATCCGCCTCTAAAATTTTTTAAGTGCCAACCCAAAGTACAACTCTAGCGAAAGTTGAGTTGTTTCATTACATGCTCGTGTAGAAGAGCGGCTGCCCTCCTCATGGTACTCCCTAGAACCCACAAATACCGAATCCAACTAATAGTAATTCTCATGTTTTATGATAGAAGGTTGCTAAGTTGTTGCCCTGACTGTATAATGATATGTAGTTTTGGCCATGGCCGGGAATGGGATAGCGATGTTTCCGTATTGATAGGCTACAGACAAGACTGGCAGCTGTTGGGATGCGCATTTGCGTTTGGTCATGTTACTGAGTTCTATATTGCGGCTTGGCATCATCTCGTCGGCTGTATCCTATTTTTAGGAACGCCGACGCGCAGCACGCAATCAAACTAACAGGAATTTGGACCAGGCGATTCTAGGACCTTGATTAAAAGTATTGGCATTACAGCATACCGAGGTACTCCGATGGCTACAAGGCCGCCTAGTATGTATGTCGTTCGTTTGACCACTTGTACGTAACAATACAGCCAGTTCTCGCACTAGAAAAACGACGCCGTTAGATGTGGAAAGTCTAACGGTATATATATATGAGGCTCCACCTCAGTGCGACACCAGTTTTGGAGACTGAAGACTTCGGTCGATTGGAAATTTGAGCAACTGGAATGTTAAAGCTCGTGGTTCCGTCGCCACCGTCACGAGACTACATAGAGTTAAAGTTCGGTGACCGGGGTCTATAGACTAACCAGTAGCAACGAAAACTCTACTAGTATAGATAGAACTCCCCTTTTGTGATATAACAATCTCGTGAACGCTGGATTCACTAGGTGTGAGAATTGTCCCAACGGCGCTCAGCCTCTGGCTACCATGAAGGCTCTATACACACATAGTATAAAGCTATCTCTTGGCTGAAGAGAATTTCAAATGCTGGGAATAATAATTGGTACCTGGAAGATAGTATAAGTAACGTCAGTGTTTGTTTTTTATGATGTCGTCGAAGGCCTCTACCACTTGATCTCGATCCTTACCGTCCTCCTGGGAAAGGGCGTGGTCATAACCCCCCTCAAAACCACCACGCTGGTAACCATGCATTAGGCAATGCATTAGTCCATCACGAATTAAAAACTGAGAGTACGAAGGATTATCATCAACCTGTCAGATTACAATCTACTCGCACATCATTCGTAGCACAAAGGGTGGGCCAGAATGTAGTCTATACGAATCTCACATCGTCCCACTGCTCTACTTATCTTTACATGTAGGGCCAGTTCCAGCTCAAGGACTGAAGTTCCACAAGTGCTACCTAGACGCGGAACAAAGCGGGGCGCCCAGATGCAACGGCGGTAATAACTGGAGCGGTGGAATCGCTTAGAGTCCCAAGTCGGTATCATTACCGTAGTGTTGGGTTTCTTTGTCAGTGCTTTAGGCAATATTAGGCAATAGAGAGGGAATATGAGGAATACTCGTTAGTGTAGTATCATCGCTCATGATCTCACTGGTAGACACAGCACATCTCCTTTTGATCTAGACTTGTGACAAAGCGCATGGGTGCTGTGACTTATTAGGATTGTCGGGGAGCGAGATAAGAGCTTATACGGTAGATACGTACTGCTCGATGCAAGCGAGACATCCCGTACTCAGTACGACGTATCTCCAACTCAATTACATCCACAATAGCGCCCGGGTGGAGTTTACAGCCGGGTTAGTCCCGATACAGCACGACTCTCGTGATACCTGTCTCGGGCAAATAGTACGACACGCATTTCTAACTGGGCAGTAACCGGGAAAGTAGACGGCCCCTTACATTAGATAACAGGATATCGGACGGCAAAGCATATGTCTGCATTGGTAAAGTCTCTGTAATTGCACAGTGCGATATCGTGTGAAAGACAAGATGCCATACATGGTGGCGATCACGCAAGGGTCCCCAGATGAAGTGTCGCCATCTTAGCGCCGTTGACCTACTGGTTTGCTTGAGCATCAATCATCTTCCACCTTCCCACCGTGGTACGGCGCCGCTGTAATCAGCAGTGGAATATTCCTACTATAGGGCGAGTCGGTGCTTCTCAGCCGTCGGCAAATCCTGCAGGTGGCCGGCGCACATGCTGTGTCCGGGGGGTCTTCCGGTGATATACAGTAAGTATTTGAGAATTTCGCCTGATAAGGTGCTGGCTGTATAAAAGAGGGCGGTCCACGTGCATGCGATCCATCCCTCTACTCCCTCTCCTTTGCTGGATCGTGACCAGGAGTCTGTCGTTAATTCCCCAGGCTGCAGTTATATACCCGTGTCGTCGTACGCCATCTGACTACAATGGGTAAGTTATGCTGCACTGAAATGCTTTTTCGTGATCGCTAACGTATGGTGTGCCCATATAGCTTCTGCGAATCAACTCGGTGCCGAGAATGTCGTCGGCTTGAATGTCCACAACGACATCGTGGAACCCGCCGCGGGTTCCACCCGTGAGTTCTTGGATACCGCAAAGGAAGAAGCCAATGTCCAGACTGTTCCAAAGCATGAAACAACGGAGTCTCAAGTCGACTCACTGGAGGCAACGAGTGAGGACGCCGTAGACCTCGAGCGCTATCCAACACCTACCGAGGATGAACGCAAAACCCTGCGCAAGGTGTATGACACGGTTCCTTGGACTGCCTGGACTTTGTGCCTGGTTGAGGCATCTGAGCGCGCCTCTTACTACGGTGTTAAAGCCGTGTTCAACAATTTCCTCCAATTTCCTCTCCCGAAGGGTGGCAATGGCTCAGGCGCGATCAGTGGTGCCAACCCCAATGCGCACGCCGGTGCGCTCGGCCTCGGCCTTCAGACAGCCTCTGCATTGGGTCTTTTGTTCACCTTCCTGGCTTACGTGATTCCTATTTTCGGTGCTTGGTGGGCCGACACCAAGGTCGGCCGATACCCAGCCATTCTATATGGTGTATTGATCGGTGGACTAGCGCATGTTATTATGAGGTGAGTAACGACGACTAGAACGCCATGTACGAAGTCAACCTTAGCTAATGTATTTCGTTTACGCAGTACGTCGAAAAGATCTTAGAACCCGTTCCGGATGCTAATATTTGAATTAGTTGGTGGCGCCGCGCCAGCTCTTCTCAAAGCCGGAAAAGGCACCGCGCCTTTCCTTGTCAGCTTCTTCCTTCTCGCCATTGGAGCCGGTATTTTCAAGCCCAATGTTGCGCCGACTCTGGTCGATCAATACAAATACCAACGCGAGTATACCAAAGTTCTCAAATCTGGAGAGAAGGTGCTCGTGGATCCTGAGACGACGATCAGCCACATTCTGCTCATCTTCTATGCTTTTGTAAACGTCGGGGCATTCTTCTCGATTGCCGTTGTCTACATTGAGAAGTATCGAGGTTTTTGGCTTGCATTCCTCGCGCCGGGTATCATCTACTTCCTCTTGCCATTGCTGCTGGCTGCTAGTGAGTATTGATCTTTGTTTCTATTTACTCTACCTTGTGTTTACTTGGCCTACCTTTTCTCCTGTCATAGCCGGCCTTCATTTAATAGACAGGAAGTAGGAGTCCAATATTGATAGCTGACCTCGGTAAATTATAGTTTATAAGCGAACGATCAGGAAAAAGCCCGTCGGTTCTGATTTGACGCGCTTCGTTAAGATTACCATATCGGCGCTCAAGAAGAGTAAAGGCAATATTTTCTCCAAGAATCTGTGGAATAATGTCAAGCCTTCTACGCTTGCTGAGCAGGGCGTAGTGGTTACTTATTCAGAGAAGGACGTCAGCGATGTAGCACGTACATGGGGCGCCGTCCAAATATTCCTCTATATCCCCATCTGGAATCTAAACGACGGCGGTGTGGGCAACGTGCAGAGTAACCAAGCAGCCGCCATGACCTCCAACGGCGCCCCGAACGATCTCTTGAACAATTTCAACCCATTGACTATTATCGTGGTTTCTCCCATCATGGCTGAGATCGTATATCCTTTCCTTCAGCGTAGGGGCATCAAGTTCGGACGTATCGATCGCATGTTATTTGGCTTCCTTCTCGCTACCGCTTCAGGTGTCATCGGTGCTATCGTTCAGTACCGTGTATACGAGACTAGCCCATGGTGAGTAACTCGATGCAAATTCTTCAGCAGGCCTATCAATGTGCTAACTCTACAATAGCGGATACCAAGCCAGCAGTTGCGACGAAGTATCGCCTATCAACATCTGGTGGCAGATCCCTAACGTTGCCCTTGGTGCCATAAGTGAGATTTTTGTCAACGTTACTTCGTACGAGCTCGCCTATGCTAGAGCCCCCGAGAATATGAGGGCCACCGTCCTTGCTCTCTTCTTGTTCATGACTGCTTTATCCAGTGCCCTGGGAGAGATCTTGATCCCAGCTATAGCTGATCCTACCCTCATATGGGCTTGGGCTGCTCCTGCTATCGCTCTTTTCGTCCAGACTGTCATTTTCTGGTGGAGACATCGACACATCAATGAAGAAGCGTTCATGACACGTGATGAAGATTTTGAGTCAACAGCTGCAAGTGGAGAGAAAGTCGAAAAAGCGGTGGTGGGCGAGAATAAAGTCAACGAGAAGGAGTCATCTTAATTACCAGTTAAAATCCGTATAGCTTAAGACCGACATAGTTAGACCTGTTCTACAGAGAGTTGCTTCACTAGATTTAATTTAATCTTCACTATTGCGAAATCATATTGCACTACTGTATGTATTACGTCAAGGTCTTAAGTACAGTATATAATCGATCTCGATCCTAGAATTCAGCCCTCGTAAGCGTCGGGCACGCAAGGAGGGGGAGTTGAAGATCGTTTTAAGAGAAGCAGAGAACAGATGAGTTTATTGGTAAAGAAATGCTGTAAGTGTCAACTCGGTGCCTGGGCCGCCAAGTTTATGATTCACTTTCAGACTATCTATAATAAAAGCTGAGTTTCATAAATATCTCTTACTCCATACTCGTATTTAAGGTTTGGACAATTTGATAAGAGAATGCATTAACTGGAATGTCATGACTTCCATGATGCGTATCAGAAACAAGCAAGCTGTGTAGTACTAACAGCTATTATGTAAGGAGTATAGATATAGATGTCGCACCATATCGTGTTTATTTGTCTTCTAATCACCACCATAACGGTAGCTCGTTGAGTATTGTAAAACCTAACGAGTTAAATATGTACTTCTTCATAATGGTGTAGGTTATGGATGTTTTGAGGGCTCGAATTGTTGAGAGATAAAAGCTAGGTGGTGTGTTATTAGAGTTACTGTAGCTAGTGCTGACCCGTCAAGGCCTCGATGTGCAACGTAAATAGCGATTGACCCGTTTCAGAAATATGCTCTTTCAACTCTGCTAAGATGCATATGAAACGGACCATCCCCTGAAATTCGATATATTTTCTCACGCTTGATGAGCGCCCCAGGCTGGCAAAATCTCTAAAATAGTCGGCCGCAACGAAATCGGACATCTCGTTGGATATCTTCAAAAAATGGTCAATGTTGGACCACAAATCGTCACGCGAGTCCCAGATGGCGCAAGCCGGCGTATCCATGGTAGAGCAAGCCACAACTATGGGAAGAAAAGTGGTCTCAGATAGGCATATTCTGCCGCGAATATAAGCATTTATTCCTCGACCTTGATGTAGGAAGGTTGCATGGTTTTTGAGCCAGAGAGATTCTGGAGCAAAGGCTTCCAAAGTAATATCTTGGGGCCAAACCAGCGATGTGTTCAGGATAACCTTTATGCCACGTTCGAACCTCCGCTCAACATCCAGTGACTCGATTGAATCTACTGTCTTTCGTATACGTATCAATTCTGAGGGACACCTAAATCGTGTCGGAGGCCCAGATTCAAATAGCTCATCTGGCCTTGCGCGGACAAAGCCATTCTGTGTTTTTGCAAGATAGACTCCGATCCATCCATGAGATGTATAAGTGGGCCAATCATCACGGTAAGAATAACCCAGGTTCCAGATTAAATCCCTGCTAGCAGTTGGAACATCCACCAAGGCAGTTTCTAGACGAAGACCTCTGTTTGTGAGGGTGAACTCGGTTAGGGAGAGGGCGCCTGGGGTTCTGTTCTTGATTCCACGACACTGAATGAACTCTGCTGCCGATCTTGCCAATATTCCTCGGTAGGTTTGGCAATTATCTAGCTGCCGCCATGCGAATAAAGACAAATCGCTTGACTCCTTCGTGATTTCTTCTTGTAACCTCGTGAAAGCTTTCTGGCCCTCGCCATAGATCAATGGCATATTGACATCGAAGATCCCCAAAAGGCAATAGGCCATGTCTTCAGGCCTCGTCGTTTGGCGCTGTGAAGCCCATGACATGCGCTGTGCTACTGGAACATGTCGCAGACCGCTTGGGTCATCCAATATAGACTCGTCTACACCTGTCTCCTTGAATATAAGAGATTTCCAGTCCTGTTTGGATCCCCTGAGCGTCCAGGCGGAGTCATAGAACCAGACTTGAGGAGAAGCGATTAGTTCCTGAAGCGTCCAGCCCCGTGTCAGCCACCGACAAGAAGGAAATTGGCTCTCAAAATCACGATTGAGTGCTGTGGTGTCAGACGGGCTGGGTAAGTCGGAGATGAATGCTACACAGAAAGCAGCGTTCTGATAATATTTAAACATGGAATTGATTGCTTCCGAGAGCTCAGCACTAGAAGACTTATCAATGCAGCAGGTGTCGATCCAGGCATATGACAAGCCATTCTGGGCAGCAAGATTACACGTCCCAGCAATTTTCGCAAAGCCGCCACTTTGGATCTGGGCGCCGCCCAACCACGCCGAGCTAGCATTGCGGAGCTGCTCGAAAGATACCTCTTCTTCGCCCCAGGTGTGAGATAGAATAGCGTAAGACCCCTTCTCGGCCTCGAAGACGAATTTCAGCCGTAGCGTGGACGTATCTATCAGCCACATGGCTAATCACTTTGAAGCGGAGGTAGTTGAACATGGCAGCTGATTATGGTGTTTCAGGTTGCTTATCAACATTATCAGACCTTTGGATTTACTGACCGCCGCGATAGCTGAGCCCACCCTGCTGACTGATTGGCGATGCAGAACGACGACGCAGTGTCAGGGGTCCTAGTCACCTATGGACCCCTAGAGTGGATATAGTGGCCTTGGGTATATAAAGCGGGAGAAAGCCCCGTTTAGGTAGGTATTGGAAGGCTAGGGGCTAATTGACTAACTTCGCCTACTCTATGACTATTGACCCCTTATACCTACCTACTATGTGACTGCTTCAAGGCTTCTATTAACTTTAGAACCGAGCCACCTGGCACGCAGTCAGTCTATCAGCATATTAAGGTGCCATCTAAGAAACAGAAGTCACAATAGATTTAATTATTAAGATTTTACCATTGACTTCTTATACATATCAGTTAAAATACATATCTGTATCCAACTCAGAAGATGCAGATACTCTGTCTAGACTAACTGGCTTAGATCTGGGGAGTTAACAAAAAACGAAAGACAAATCACTTTAGTATAAGCGGCGACGTAATTGTGCGTTTCATTATGGTTACGATAATATCAACTGAAACGACGACTAGCTTTGACTATTTATTCGGTAGCTAGCTTGATCATCCTGCTCTATCTCTAATGGGCACAACGGCGATATTATAGGTTCTGCTCTAAATTAAGAACAATAGTAGAATGCTGTACTCAGTCAATGCATGTCGTGGGGGTCGATGTTCTCAGCAATAGCCTTGATGCGCCTTTAAACCCCGATATCTCAGTGTCGCGAGGGAAAATATATAAGAATCCTTTAGTAACACCCGCTTAGGAGATTTTATCTCTGGGTTATATAAGAACAGAATTCCGAAATGTCGAAGTCATTGTTGACTAATTGATCTACGTAACCATCTTACTTGCTTCCCTCTAGATTAAAGGGCGAATACGAAGTCAACAGCCCCCAAGCATAAAGGGCAGTCCCCCCCAATGACACTCGAAACCAAAGCACACATCTATCACACATCTATCACACATCTTACTCACACGACCTTGCAATCTATTTAGGGCTCGTTTCAAGTTAGATTGTTACCTTGCTTCAAGGGTTTGAAAATTGCTGAACTAGAGGCGCATGGTGATGCTGAGCCGCCCTCGTGTTATATTAAGGATCAACGTGATTCCCCGTCTATGATTGCATTAAGATATTTCAATACTGGATTTTAAACCACGTATTGAGGGCAAATAGTAAAAATGTAGCCCCATACCCGAGTTGTATTGCTCGTAGTTTAATCAATGTGGACGAAAGGAGATCCTAAAGTGTTAATTGCAAGTAATAGGAAATATGAATTAGAGATAGTGTCGTGAAAAAGGACTCAGCAAGTGGTAATGGCTGTCACGGAGAAGTATGCCCTTGAAAGCCTAAGCAACATCACTACTACATGATGTAGATAGGGGCTGGCCATCGGGCGGGCGGTAATAGTGCTTAATAGCTCTTCTGAGATCATAATATATAAAGTGATGCAATGCAGTGATAAACTCAATATCTGGCGCTCCCTAGATCACCCCTCCCAAACTCAACCATCTCGGCCGCCCCAGTTCCTCCGGCAACTTATACTATAGTGTATCATATTAACCGCGGGGAGTATTTCACCGGGAGATTTCTTCCAACCATTGTTGCCAGCTTTCTAGCGATCTTCATACGAACGATCAGAACGAACATCAAGCTTTATCAACCATGGCATGCACTTACTCATGACTCTGGTACTTTTGGCCGCGATTCTCTCTGTCATCAGCCTAGCAGTTGGCAATCTATCCTTGAAAGCGTTCGACTGTTGGTTAGTGGCAATGCAGTTTACTTCCTCACATATTTTCTATCATTACTTTCTACGGTCCTAGTGCCTCTCTCGGCCGAAGCTATTACTTTGGATCTAAGAGGGGACTGTGAAAAAGATATTAATACAGTTAAGAACTGTGCCTGGGTCCTCAGCGCCCCGGCATATGCCTCGGAGGCTGCCATTATCCTCCTTGTGTTCATGGCTGCTATATTAGCACTAGTGGTTTTTTTTTACTCGGCAAGTGGCGCCTAGGTGTCAAAACAAATCCTCGAAGCATTTGTATGCTCGCATCTCGCTCTCTAAATAGCGAGGTTCAACAACTTATTACCAGCGCTGAAATTCCACTCAAAGGACGCCATAAAGCCTAAATAGGAAGTCGAAAATTTAAATTGGAACACTTCCAACATTCAAACGGGAGACGCGAGTACGGTATTATACTCTTGGATGATTCAGACAACCCTCACCCCCAACAAATGCAAATGAGCATGAACAGGGTCCTTTCCCCCATCCACAAGCCCGAGACTGATAAACCTTCAATAAGACGGCGACCTCTACATTTCTTCAAGTTAGGCTATCTCGAAAGGTTATCTATACTCCTTATAGTTGGTGGCGTGTTGATTTTAGCTCTCTACTACTCGCATACTACGGATGACACTGGATTCGAGCATTTTATTAACAGTGGTTCTTTTGGCGTACGATTCCTCTTTGCGAGCTTTGGCGTCTTGATCAGTCTCTTTTGGTCTTCTTTTTTTGATAGTAAGTAGTTGCCATTTGGAGCATCGACAAACCGATTATACTAATGTGATAATGGCCTCGCTACCCTAAGCACGTATCGTCTCATGGCAAGCAAACCTCAACCCGCATTACGATCCATTCTCTTGGCACCGCCTACGAATACTTTCTCCGGTTTCTGGCACGCGGTTAGTATTCGCAGTCTCTTCTTCGCCGGTGTCAACCTAGCTTCAGTATTCTCTGAGTTTCTCGGCATTTTCTTGATCAATGTTCCTTTTCAAGTTACGGAAACATTTCTGGTTTTTCAAATAAGCAGTTGGATATCTGTTGGGATCTTATCCTCCATGGTTGTTGTTATTTTTTCGTCTTTATTTGTCAAGTAGCCACATTTGCCTGTCGACCCGAGGACCATTTCCGGAGCTATGTACTATGTCTGTGATTCGTCTTTATTTAATTATTTTGGTGGCCTGGGTGGATTAGAGCAGAGCCAAAGAGATGAGAAAGTGATGGAATTGAATTCAGTATATGAACATAGAGAGATGAAAGGTTTTCCAAGTAGATTTCGGGTAGGCGCCGATACCCCCTGTCAGAAGCCTTAGTATAGGGGTTACATGAATTCTTGTTGTCGCACGAAGAAATCTAAACTTCTTCGTGATCCTGGCTGCAACTATATACACTTCAGGTCCTTTGTCTTCTAAGATCGTGACAGTGATCGACTTAGTCTTTTTTTTTTTTGCAACCAGTTTCTCACCTAGCCACCTACATGATTGGGCTAAAGGTTACGATAAAGAGAAAAAACAAGGGGATAGTACGAAATGGGTAACAGCGTTTCTCAAAGGCAAAATTGCTTATGTTTAATGGAACGGTTTGACACGGAAGCTTTGACTATAATACGACGAGCCTAAGTAAAGTCAACAACGACTCGTATGCTGAGCTTTTACTGATCTTGTCGGTTGGGATGACTACGCAGAGTGGTTCATCGAGCGGGCGCCCGTCGGGCCACCCGACGGGCGTCCGCCCGATGCCCGCCCGATACAGATACAGAGGTCATCGTTGCCCGCCCGATTCGCCCGATTGAAATTCTGGGATACCCGGACCCGATGGGATGTTGATGGATGCCCGGCGGGTCGCCCGTCGGGTAAATCGGGCGTCAGGGAACCCCTAAAGCTACGAAAACCCTAGGCTATTAATCATCAAGTAATTAAAAATTTTAATCCAGTAAATTAAAAAACCTTAGATAGCTTATAACTAGTTATAAGCAAAGCTAGCTTTAAATCTGCTAAAATAGCTACCTATATTAAAGCAACTAATTTGCAGTTGCAAACCTTAATATTAACTTTGTTAACATATAATAAATTTTCAAACTACTTTGTTTAAAAAAACCTGGCTATATTTAAATAATACTAAAGATATTATTTTAATTATAAAGTTGCTAAAAAAAAAGCTTAATAATAGCGTTTTAGCTTTTGTTTAATTAACCTATTATAATTTAAAAGCAATAATTATTTATAATGTTATAAAGCATGCTTTTTAAGCAGTAAAAAAGCAGTTAATAGTTTATTTATAGCAATAATATTTAAATTAATTGTTAGCTATTTTATTAAAAAGCATTAAATTAAAATATATTAAAGCAAATTTATAATAGCTTATAAAATATTAATTAAACCGTATTATAATAAAAACCTTTTGTTTTATTAATGTTATTTCTTTAAAGCTTTTAATATTTACAATAGTTTTTTTTAAAAGTTTAGCGTATTTTAACCTTAATAGTTAACATTTATTAACTATAATAATTTCCCTTTTATATTAAAGCTTAACTTTGGTTTAATATAAAGCTTAATAATTTATTAATTTTTAATTAATTAGTTTTGTTAAATTTATTGTTTTTAATTATTAATAATAAATATTAACGCTAATAATAACTTTATAACAATAATTTAATTATTAAAAACTAGCTTTTAAAACGCAATATTATAATTAAGCTTTTATTAGCTAAATATTAAACTGCTTTAAAATTAATTTGTTAGTTTTTAATTATAACATATAAAATGATTTACTTAATATTTAATAGTTAAACTTTTTATAAATTTAGCTTTTTTATTAGTATTTATGCTTATTTTATTAATATAAACTAAAAACGGTAAATAATTTTGTTAAAACTTTTTATTTTAATAAAAAAACACATTAGTTTAAATATTATTAATAAAATTATCGCAATAATTAAATTTTTTAATATAGCTAACAAAGTTAATTATTATATATTTAATAACAAAAGTAAAAATAAAACTTATATAATTAAAATTAATAACTATTTTAGCTTTAACGGTATAAAATGTTAAATTAATTATGTTTTTTATGCAATATAATTAGTTATTTACGGTATATTATACGGCAATAATTATAAATAAATATTATTTTTTTAAAGAAATAACTTTTTTAAAAATTTAAAAAATAAAGCAAAATTTATTTAAAAAGCTTTTAAAGTTATTAAGTTTAATTAATTAAATAATAAATTTAATAAAAGCTTAATAATAAATAATAAAATTAATTATAATATTAATTAAGCTTAAATCTTTAAAAAAAATTTAAATGCTATAGTTAAAAAGTTTAAATGTTTTATTTTTTAGCGATTTATAACTATAGCTTTTTATCGGTATAAAAAAAAAGGTTTGCTTAGCAAGCTTTATAACATTAATAATTGTTTTTATTATAATTTACAGCTTGTTAATACGTTTTAAAAAGCTTAGGTAAAAATTAAAAACTTACCTATTAAAAATTAAGTTTATAATAATGCTACACGTTAATATAGCAACAAAGCTATAACCGCACGCGCTTTTAAAAAAAAGCTATTGTTAAATAAAATAACGTTTTTATTAAAAAAGCAATACAAAATAATTAATAGCAAAAAAAATAATAAATAATTTATATTTAAGCATTAATTAAGCTTAAGCAAATAGTAAATAATAAATTTAATGCATAAAATATTTAAACTATTTAAAATATTTGCAAAAAAGCTTTAAAGTAATAATTTATTAAACGCTTTAAATTAATACTTTTTTAAGTTAAAATTATTTTTAAACTATTTTAAAATATATATAAATAATAAAATTTATTACCTTAAAGTCGAAAATTTTAATAACTTTATAAGCTTAAAAATATTAATAGCTTATTTAATATAAAAAAAATTAAATTATTTTTAAAAATAACTTTTAAAGCTATATTTATAGTGTTATAGACCAACAGAAAAACGGCTTGTTGGTAGACCAAGGTGACTAAACGGCTTAATAAGGGATACCTAATTAGACCAGGAGATAAGCCACAGCTAGGAGAGTGAGATCACGTGACTATGGTCTTTGTGGAGACGACAGAGGGCAATAAAGGTGTCTCTGGTCTTTGGACAAAGATAAGAGACAAGTCTTTGGTATTTTTTAAAAAACAATAAAAACAAACGGGAATAGTAAAAAAAGAAACGGTTTATATAATGACAAGACATTTTCTTTATAATTAGTATAGTTTTTACTTTACAATTTAATTTAAGCATACAGTGACTTTTTGAAATAAGCTGTGTGGGCAATACCTTGCCTGATTACTTAGTAACCACGCAACGATAACCACTACTTGTTATATTACCTAGCACGATCCACACGGGAGCTCCGAGTATACCACGCTAAACGAATTTAAGGTTTGTCACATATAGCTTAAATATTATAAACTTTAAGCTTATTATAATAAGCTTATAAATTTAGCTTATGCTATTGCAATTATTTTTAACTTAATAATAAAACTAAAAAGTTTAATAAATATTTTTAATATAAAATTAATTTATTAATAATTAAGTTAATATAATATATATTTAAATAAATTATAATAGCTATAAAAAATATTATAAATCCCGGTTAGCTTTTTATAAAAACTTTAAATTTAAGTTAAAATATTAATTAAAAAATAATAAACGTGTTAAAATTTATAAATTTAACTTAATAAAGCTTTAAGCTATGCTAGCTTATATAAAACGCCGAAAATGCTTTTTAAATAACGCTATTAATAGTTTTAATTATTAAAATATATAAGTTTAATTATATATTAATTAGCTGCTAAAAAAAAAAAGTAAAATAAAGCAAGCTATAAAAAAGTTATATTAATAAGCTTTAATGCTGCTAATATTAATAAACAAGCTAAATTAATATTTATTTAAGCTATTAATTAAAGTTAAGCAATATATTAAAGATTTTATAGCTTGGTAAAAAAAAGTTAGGTTATATTAATTACTAAGGCTTTTTTATATAGCTGTGGATTTTTTAACAATATTTTTATTAATAGCTAAAACGGAGCGCTAGTTTAATAGCGCTAAAGCTATAAATTTATTAAAAAGATTACATACTTTATGCTATGTTTTTGCTGCTTTTTAATATATAAGGTCGTAGTTTAAAACGGAAATATATTAATTAAGGTTGCTGCTTAAACTTTTTGACAAAACTAACAATAGTTAGCTTAAAAATTTGAACCAAAACCTTTAGAACATAAGATTATCCGATTACATAGAACACTTTGTTTTTTAGACCAAAAGCCGTTGATCACCCGACACACCCGACGGGTCACCTGACAGGCGTCCACCCGTTGCCCGCCCGATGTATGTTTTGAGAAAATCTTCGCCCGCCCGATTCGCCCGATGATTATCTCACATCCGCCCGGACCCGGGCCCGTCGGGCAGCCAAAAGTCTCGCCCGCCCGCCCGATGAACCACTCTATGACTACGATATCTGTAGCACAGATTGTTGGCTAAACCATGCTTCTAGATTGTCCAAATGCAGAATATAATGCTATTTTATGTCTAATCACTGACTATTAGTTATGGTCCTGGCTCTTAGCGGAGCTAGGTTAGCCATGCTAGTTACAAGGACGACCGGGAGTAGATGGGGCCATCAGTCTTGCAGCACCATACGGCCACTATGCGGTAGCAATAGGCCACTTTGTTCTCGCTAGGTATGTTTTGAACAGTACGAATACAAACGAAGAACATTGTACGAAGTTCTATTTACACATCCACGAGCCTATAATCAATGAAAACAAAATTATTAATACCTACGCTATCAGAGAATAAGTTAATATAGTGAGCATGTGACGCACAGCAGCCGTTGAGTTAGCTAAAATAGGGTGTCCGTTGGTTTTGTTACAGCTTGCTATTCTTATTTCGGGAGATCTCACTAGTGATCCGATACATTTCCTCTGGACTCGCCCATTGTTTATAGAATATTAAGTCTGAGATTCATCCTTATCTGAGATACCTTTGGCGAAAATATCTGGGCCCTTAATAGTTCAAAGCCTGAGATCGCATATGTCGATGTACTGACAGCTGTTCTTATTATTATCATGAGACTCGAAAGCTGAGAAAGGCCCTAGTCGAAGAGACCTCTGATTAAGATTGATATCGCTTAGGCTTTGCTATTCCTTCAGCACCATAGAATTCTACCCCTTTCCAATCATTACCGAGTATTAAGTTACGGTAGTATTCGTATACTCTGTATTGAGACCTGCAGAATAAGAATTTGTATCTATTTAGTTATTAGTTAGGATTCGAGGAGTTATAGGCTCTTCATGCGACAGAAAGACTACTTATATAGCCTATAC
Source organism: Xylaria arbuscula (assembly GCA_022385695.1). Taxonomy (NCBI): domain Eukaryota; kingdom Fungi; phylum Ascomycota; class Sordariomycetes; order Xylariales; family Xylariaceae; genus Xylaria; species Xylaria arbuscula. The sequence goes on from MU279390.1 coordinate 102,671, forward strand.
TGAACTACGAGATCCTGACACTCAACCTTCATGAAGTAACTAAACCCCAACACTGAGCCAGCCGGCTGCGGGATATGACCTGCGGTAAAATCGCATCATATAGGGAGTGATTTGTATATTGTACATGTGGTCAATGCTACTCTTCACTACTACCATTATTATAAAACCTACTTGCCTGCCCCCATCTTGTATTCATACGTCGAGCAACATTATGCCCGGTTATGAGTTGACCTCGTGTGGTCGGGAATCTTAGTATGGATTGACAAGTGACTGTTGTGGTTGCGAAAAGGCCCGAAGGGTCTTCAGGCGGCATCTATTGTCTGAATAAATACATGAATCTCTTTGTGCCCTGTGATATGTATTATATCCATAGGTGACCATATATTGGCTGTTGGCATCAGCTTCCCGGTCCCAAGTCATCCTGTATTCTTGTGTTTATACTACGCATATAACTTTTTCTTGACTTAGGATTGGTGCTCCTCATAGCATATATGCCTTACGCAGGGTTTGAACTTATGCAAACCTTGCCTTACGCCATTCAGACAAGCTGCTCGAAATAAATGAACAATTTTATTGTATCCAGTACTAATAAAATACATGTAATTAGGGTTCGTTTTACTTATTACCTATACACTGCTGGCGGTTTGCATCACCATAGACCTACCCCACATGGACTTTGAGCTACACCCTAGCTCCATCATTCCCAGTTACATCAATGGAGATGCTGACTGTCTTCCGTATCATCTTTCCTCCATGGCTTTCCACTAACTCAGATGAGTTGGTCGTGTCGTGGTCAGCTTCGATGCTAGGTTGTGCTACAGTCTCCATACCAGTGAATGTTAAAGGGAATTCATCTGTTGTCTGATCTGCCATAAAAGGATAGCGCTTGCGTTGGCCTGAGCCGAATGTATTTAACTTAAAAGAGTTATCAGATGCGCTAGCATTCTTTTTCTTCTTGGCTATCAAGGGCCGCAGTGTAGCAATGGAGGCCGCAATGATAACTAAATACCCCTCGACACTAACATGTTGTTAACACTTAGAGGTGGTTATAAGACAAAAGGGTTGAACTCACGTCCACCATATAATTAGTCGGGAGGTATGATAAGTGTAGTCATCTCGGGACCCAACAGACGTCAAATAGACTGCCTTCAAGATTGATCCGACCATGGCACTGTAACAACGTCAGCTTATCTGAGTAGAAATAGCAGTAACTTGAACCTGCCCACTAGATGTGTGAAGGGAGATAAAAAGAACCAGCAGTGGAAACTTACAAGATACCGAGACCCATTAGGATTACTAGAGATACTTTTTGAGAAAGCTCCATTTGGAGGTTCCATACGATTACGGCTGGAAAGACTGCTAAGGCGAGATCGCTAGCTGCGTTGAAAGCTGTATAGGTATCTTGTCAGCTTCCACGGGCCAACAGCTGGCACGGCCCACCTCCAGAAACTGACCGCCTTGAAAAAATCCGATATTTCTCTGATAAACCAGATTCCAACAGTCGCCTTTGATTCGGTAATCCCAGAGAGACTGGATTGGTTTGCATTGGGTTAGGATTAAAACGTAAACGATGGTGTTCACGATAAATTGGGACGCGATGATTGCGTAGAGAAGAATTCTTCGAGGCTTCTGAACCTTCACCAAGGTTAAGAGGAGCATGGCAAATGATATCCTGCCAAATGCAGGGCCGATAATGGCCGGTGGCTGGGCCAAGTAGTCCCACATGATTGCCCGGATAGCATCTTCGACCGGCAGCGTGTGTTGGTGGCGGCCCAATCCGTAGTGAACTGAAAGTTGAACGAAGATACTGTCTACTGCCATTAGAGCCTGTCGAGTGGTAGGACCCAGTTAGCAAGGCAGCGAATCCGCAACGTCTCGTCCCAGGTGGATGACACATACAAGCGCGAGCAGCATTACCCAGTCGTCCCACGCGACGCGATGCACAATAACTGCACGAGTGTAGAATCTCAGGCTCACGACTATGACAGCCACTGGTGCGAGCAACCACGTAACAGCTTCAATGGTTGGCGCCAAACTGTCATTAGAGTCCGCCATCTTATCGTGGAGTCGGTAGCGGAATGATGAGGAGCAATCTCTCAAGTCCCAGATTCGAAGACAAATACGATAAGGAGCGTGAATAGCGACTTCTTAAATGTAGCTGAAGAGATTCGGAAGCTGAACATTGTATGGCAAGCTGATGCCCGGTTTGTGTTTCATTGCTTTTGAAGCTTCATTCGCAAACTTTTAGATCAAGGATACATATTACTGTACCTAGGTATATATAACTACTTCATGTGGCTTAGCTACAGAGGGCTATATACCATGCTATATTATAACACTGAATTTCCCAGTGTTGGTCGCCTTGTTTTGAACTGTGAACTAGAGCCCCGCACCCTCCATTACTTAGACCTAGGATATAACAATCAAACAGTACACCATTCTACATTCATATGATAAAATTTCGAAGGAGCCGCTGTCACCTTACACAATCTCTTCCCGTATTTTATTGTACTTTGTTTCTAGGGAGAGCTGCAGAGAAGAGAAAAGGCAAGAGAACTAAAGCTACTCCCAGTTTCAGACATGCGGTATGTCGTGTTAAGGCGTATGGAATTGCGTGGCCTACAAATGTACCAGTTAAACCAGGGGTGTGTTTCCCGTAGGTAGCAGCCTCTTGTATTGTGAGGATCGACTACATAACTAGGTTATCTGTTGGTGCTCTCACATGTCTAGTTGGTGGAAGGTGGTCAGATAGACCTACTGTATTGAAAGGAGTTATTCGTACGGACTACAAAGTCTTTGGCTTGGCACCTATTTGTACTGTACCCATCTCACCCACAACATCAATTTACTAGGTTTGGTCCTGCAACCATTCTATGGGTAGGAGTCTACCACTTCGGTACATGATCTGCGTCATCATGTAGGATTACCTGGAACTGAAAAAAATGCCGGCTGCGAAAAAGTCCGCAGCGGGGAAGTTGGGGAGTGAGGAATATGATGTTGCAAGGAAAAAAGGACCCCAAAGGACTCCAACAAGCTGAGGCCATGTCCGTTTGGTTTTCATAACCACTGAAATCGACGCCACTTGTGCAAGTTGGCAAGCTGTAGGGAATAACACGACTGAATACAATAAAAAAGTTGCAACCACATGTATAGTAGACTATTATAGGGGACGAATGAGAAAACTTTGCCCCTACAGGGATTGCTCTTCTGCGTTGGGATGACCTGATGAATGACCTTGCATATAACAGCACCGCGCAAGGGGCTTTGCCATCTGCTACTTAGTGCAAGGAGGGCATTTCAATTGCTCGATCTACTCTAGGAATTTGAGGTCTTATGCCGATGCCTTTCATCCTAAACTTTCATACTTCATACTCAAAGTAAACTAACAGAACATCTGTAACCTTAAGCATACATACTTTACTTGTCTTCACTCAATACGCATTAACGGAATGGCGTACACTATATCTCAAATAGCTATTTCTGGTGTCATTTGCCTTTTGGTTATCCTCTCTCTAAAGGTTCTACAGACTGGCCGACGGCCGGCAGATTTTCCGCCGGGGCCTCCGACCGTGCCCATTCTAGGAAATCTCCATCTGGTAAGATTTAATGTCACGATATGCGTCAAAAGGAATTGTTCATATATATGTTGATAACTTATAGATACCTAAGCACGATGTCCATTTGCAGTTCCAAAAGTGGGCTCAAGAATATGGACCAGTTTACAGCCTGATACTCGGGACTAAAACTATGATCGTACTTTCGAGCGACCGTGCGGTGAAGGACATCATGGATAAAAAAAGCGCCATATCCAGCGATAGAATGGATATGTACATAGGCCAAACCGTAGCGAGCGGGGGCCTACGACTCCTCATGATGGCAAGTTACTCCAAGATGAAGAAGTTTACCTATTGCTAAAGCGTTTGATTGTATTACTAGCGATACGGACAAACCTGGAGAATGGTACGTTGCCGTTTCTCGCCCTTGATAATACGAGCTAACCGTCACCAAGATCCGGCGCATCATGCATGACATGCTGAACATACGTGCCGCGGAAGCCTTTGAACCCTATCAAGCTCTTGAGAATCAACAAATGATGTATGATATTCTCAACGACCCCAACAATTTCGTCCAGCACGTTCGCCGGTACTCAAACTCACTGATCACAACCACTACCTTTGGGTAAGAGATCCCTCACATGTCACATTTTCAGCGGAATAACCACTGTATCTCTAGATACCGAGTCCCGACTGGTGAAGACCCTCATTTCAAAGAACTCTTTGAGGTGCTCGACGAGTTTCTTATACTAGCGCAAACCGGCCTGGCCGCGTTGCTTGACTACCTTCCCATTTTACAGATGCTTCCGACACGACTGCTCCCCGTGAAGCAACGCGCAAGATCGAACCATCGGCAGGAGAAGATCCTTTATAGGCATCACTGGGACAAAGCCAAAGCCGATATATTGGCCTTACAAAACCCAAATCCTTCCTTCAGCGTAGGGCTTCTTCGAGAGCAGAAAAAACATGGCTTTGACGACGATTTTGCTGCGTATATTACCGGAACACTCCTCGAAGCGGGTACTGACACCACTGCGAACACTCTAATGTGGTTTCTCTGCGCGATGCTCGTCTTCCCCGGGGTGCAGGAGCGCGCCAAAGAGGAGCTTGACCGGGTGGTAGGTGCAGACAGGATGCCTTCGCCTGAGGATGAACAGTACCTACAGTACGTGCGTGGGTGCGTCAGGGAGTCTCTTCGCTGGATGCCCGTTACTATCATGGGCGCTATGCCGCATGCTCTCACGCAAGACGATCACTACATGGGGTTTCGATTGCCTAAGGGGGCAGTCTTGGTGAACAATGTTTACACAATCCACAGAGACGCTGCTCGTTATCCGCGTCCAGACCAGTTTGATCCCGATCGCTATAAGGATAACAAGCAAAATTTCTACGATTCAGCCGTCAACCCAGACGTCTCGCAGCGCGATCAGTTTGCATTTGGAGCTGGGCGACGCATCTGCCCTGGCATCCATGTCGCGGATCGGAGTCTCTTCCTCGGCATCTCGAGGCTACTGTGGGCGTTTGACTTCAAACGGCCACTTGACGAGGATGGAAACGAGATCGTTCCGGACCCTACCAAGGTCACCCAGGGCTTTCTAGTGGCGCCATTGCCGTTCAATGCGATCATTACACCCCGAGACGCAAAAAGGGTAGAGATCATTCGCAGGGAGTGGGAAACTGCTAAGCAAGACAATCTTGACCCGAAAGCTATGCAATGGAACAAGGCCCCCAACGGCACTCCCAAACAATAGAGATAATTCGCTCGTTCTCGTATATTTATTTTAGGGTAATAAGTCATTTCTCGTCTACGTCTTATTTTGACTAAGCTCATGTAATCCGTGCTTGTAGCTCTACTTTCCTGCGTGACTATATTCAAAAACCCGTTTTGCCACCATGTACCGCCTTAATCGCGTCTGTCGCGTAAAAATTCACGCAATTGCAGGGGACCAAGAAGGATTGATGGGGTAAGTATCAAAATGGCATCTGACGTGCATGTACTGTGCCACGCGCTACCATCAAATGTGTTGGGTATCCCCCACGTTCTTCGTAATGAATTGCCAACTCCAAGAGGCGATAATGTAGGCATTAAGATGGGTGGCATTCATGGAAGCGATGCAACCGGGACGTCCGCGAGGGATCCTCGTTCTTACAGCGCCGCATTAGGCATCTTTCAATCTGACCGGCCCCTCTTCCTGCCGACACTTGCTGCGTAGAATGCGGCTGATCCCCTACCCTGACTCAATGCCTGCCCATGATATCCTATTGCTTCTATTGACTGCCGGGGATGATAATCCCCCGGAAGCACCGGAGCCGGCCATTTATTGGACACACGCGGTGCTTTGCTACTGCTACTACATCAAATTCGAGTCCTTATAGTTACTCTGGTGTGACACGCTGCTATTAGAAGGCATAAGCTCACCGCATCGCATCATGTAACCCAACGCAGCCCTTGTCGCATACAAACCATGAAAGAAGTAAAGATATACGGTACGTCTCATTGTGCCGCCGAGGAATAGGTACCTACTCTGTTGAGCCGTTGGGTGATAGACTCGACTGCCAATCACGATGGTAAATAAAGCATGTGGGTGATCCCTAAGCAGCAAGACCCAGATAGTATGCAACATTTCCATTAGGTATGTTATCATTCTACTCTATATTACATAGGTCCGTAAGACAATGCTGTTACATTTTATCCTCACTCGCTCACCTATGGAGTGCTACCTCTACCATCAGGCTTACGTATGCCTTGCTTGCATGCTAGTCCTGCTTAGGACTCAATTATATGGGATTATGGTCTGTGCGCAGCTTTTGAGCCTCATTTCCGCGATGGGCCACAATATTTGTCACTTGGCAGCTGATGTTACAACAACTCGGGACAGTTTTAGAGTTGTATTTGTGCATGGACCGCTGTTAACTGAGGTCATTCGTAACGTGTCTCCCTTTTCTGAGTTGCTGTAACTACCCCTCTTCCCGCTCTACATTCCCTTTCGTCCCCAGGCCCAGTGAAAGTTTGCGTTGAGAGCGGTCCCATTCTGCACATCCGATCTGGCTGCTTCAACCAGCTTGTGAACGTCTTCTCTGGTGTACCTGCCTTTTAGAACCCCGTTCTCTACTAGCCCAGTGAGCGACTGTGCCATGATGAGTAGGCCGGGCTGTCCATCCACTGGTGTCAAACTGGACTGTCGCAGCATAGCGTATATTTTCTCTTCTACCTCCACAAGACCGGCTTCCTTGAACTGTGATGGCAGCCGAACAGGGGCCCTGGGCATATCAATCAGCTAAATCCAGCGCACTGTAGTGTTGGAGAATGTGTGGTGCACTGAAAGTTGCTTGATGGTAGATGCTCACTTACAATGGATCTCTGCCCAGCAAGATTCCCACTTCGGACTCGACCTTGACCCATTCGTAATAAGCTTCGCTCCATGGAGACGAAGCCCAACTGTAGGGACCTGTCTCTTGCCAGAAGAGAAAGCCTCCCGGCGCGAGTAGTTTTGTCAAGTTCTTCACTACCAGGAACCAGTCGTCTTTCTTCAATGCGAATATTAGGAATTTCACATGTACCACGTCATATTTACCATAGGCCTCCGGGGCAAACGGCTTGAAAATATCCCCAAACTGTAATGTGACATTCTTGGGCAGTGTTTGAGGATCAGGGAACTTGATCACGTCGATGTCATAACCGTCGAGAATGGCAGTCTCGGGAAGCTTCGCAGCCAGCTCCGTGGCCCAGATTCCGGTACCTGTACCAATATCGGCAATTTTAGGCGCTCTCAATCCGGTGACGTGAGCCCACACGGGATCGGGAAGATCTCCCCCGGCTAGGTCACGGAAGAAGTCGTGCTGTATTTTCAGTCGCTTGACCTCGTTGTCCCAATCATGGTTGAGGTTATACACAGATGCACACATGACAGCGTCTGTTTCTTGTCTAGTTGGGGGTAATTTGTAGCAAAGGAAAGAAGATCATATCATGGCCAGTCGTAAAACATAAATACAAGCGAGGAAGTTGCACCGCAAAGGAATTTTATCTCATACGTCCTACTAGGTTCAGTTCGTTTCAGTTCAGGTTGGTTGATGGTAACAGTATGAACGGTGGGGGGTAAGCAGAGGCTTGTGAACGGTAGATACCGTACCACGCTTGTTTATTATTCCCTGTCAAAGAATGACAGGGTAATTATGCGTCTAGGCACTCTGATCCTTGACTGATCCTTGAAGAGATCAGGCTTCAAAATCAGTGACCCTTTATTCTGCATACTGCAGGTAATCTAGTCTTACTAACCACTAATGGTTTCTTTCCAAATTGAATTGTCACATATCTTGCTATATTAGGGCAGTCTAGGGAGATGTATATTCCCAAGCCTGAGGGTTTTTGGTGCTAGTTGCAGGGGTCCCATTTTAACTAAGGATACCTACGCGGGGAACCCTCCCCCCTTTTACAACAGGCTGGAACTGACATTTTATAAGTTGACAGTCTGCTAGATTTGTAGCACTATGTAGCCTGTGTTGTACCTATGTGTTCGAATGATATAGGTAATGGCAAGCGTATACTTTTCAGCCCAAATGGCTAGGCTTATTTAGCTTGTAACTATTGTTCCTTCGTATTCTGTTCGGACGTCTCTTCTTTTTTTTGTTCCGGCAGTATTCCAACGTTCTTCCCATCCTAAGTTATTTTATAATATTGCTTCTAGATTTACACATATGCATATAATCTTTTGTACTGCTGTTAATTTAGCACCTAAGGGGTATCCAAGTGTCGTTTACAGTACATCGCAAGGGTGAGCTACAGTATACCGATCAGAAAAGGAAAGGAACCCGATATTTCGCCAATACCTAGCTGGTCGCCCTGGTCCTCAGCAGCGAGCGAAAATGCAGGCACAAGGCACAGACCGCAGTCCATAGAACTGAAGTGTCTTTTCCATGTTGAAATCACGCTCGTTCCGGTTCCCCGACTTTTGTCCTCAGGTTCCGCAAAACGTTTCGCTTCTCGAGGAGATGTCCCCATAACAACTACCCCTGTAGCCGCTACACCTAGGTCGATCGTGTGGGATCGACTGCATTTGAAAGCATATCGGCATTGCCACTGATGACTAGGTATCAGGTTATCAAAGACTGTATCAGAAACCACGACCACATGTGAACGTTCGAATTACATAGGGTTCCTAAGCTTAATTCAATTTCGATACAGACTAAAGTAGCAGGTGGTAGACACAACATCAAATATGGGGCTCTTTACAGCGGTCAGTCGTGCTTGAAGGATTCCGTCATGCCATCCGGTCGCTCATACCGCAGCTCCAGGTCTCCTATTTTCTACATTTGGTACAGGTAGCCGAAGATCTCTGTGGCCATCCACATACACTTAGTCTGTGTGTAGAGAGCCTGTACACGATCCTGGGAGCTACCGTTCCAAGCAGCAAGTCGCCGTATCACTTACATATTTAAACTCAATAAAATCATTGATGATAATGTAACGTCGGAATGGAATGATCATGAAGGCAGTCGATAACGCATGTCAGACGGCAACCCAAACTCTCTTAATGCTCGGCAGTTTCTGGATACTCAGGACGCACTACCGGTATCATGAAAATTGCACGTCAAGATACATCGAGCTTTGGAAGACCACAGCTACATGGCGGCGACGTCGATGTCCGATTAACTTTCCTGTCTCTTTACCCGCAGTTTCATCCTTTATCAATCCCGAATACTGTATAGTTACAGGGAAACTCGCGTGCCGACTGTCTGCGCGATGCCTGCCCTAACGACTGAGGCCGAGGTTCTCATCGCCGGTGCTGGCCCTGTAGGACTATTTACAGCTCTGATTCTGGGCCAAGCTGGAATATCGGTAACCATCATAGAGAAAGATAGTGGTCTCTCACAGCTCCCGAGAGCATGCATGTTTTATCCACAAGTGCAGTTTGCCTTAGACAAGGCCAAGGTATACAATGATCTCATCAGAAAAGGGGGTGGTTTCAAGACTACAGGCCTTGACATCCGTCTTCCTCCACTATTGAACAGCGACAGAGGAAGGCAGTGCGGCCAACTCGTTGCTAGTTTCCCAAAAGAAGATGCAGCCGAATTCAACCCCAATGGTCCACCCCGAGCACCTATGAATGGTCCACCGGCTATCAGCATGCTCAATATTCCACAGTCTCAGATGAGCCAGGTTTTGATGGACAAAGCTGTTGAAACCGGCCACGTGCGAGTGTTGTTTGGGACGGAGCTTATCTCTATTGAACATGATGGGAGCGGCGAGGATGATACAGGAGTGTCGATACAAGTGAAACATCTCGCGTCCAATGTTGAATCACAATACAAGGCTTCGTTCCTGATAGGCGCAGACGGCGGTAAGTCGACAACGAGATCACTTCTGGGTATCCCCTTTCCTGGTCACACCTGGCCCGAGAAGCTGGTAGCCACAGACGTTTGGCTACACAACGATGACGACGGCCCGATTACAACAACGCTTCTCATGGATCCTGTGCATTACACAATTCTTTCACCTCTCACTCGTCCCATCCGAGGTGAGGTATCAAAATGGCGAGTCACATTTGCTCTCAATCCGGAGGAGGTGAAAATCAAAGGCGACGAAGATTTCTTAACCGACGAGTACATTGCTCAGCACTACGACCGAGTGTGGGTCGGTCCTCGTCCACTTTCACATAAGATTGATCGAAGAGCAACCTACACCGTCCACCAGCGTCTTGCTGCGAATTTAACAAAGGGAAGATGTCTACTTGTTGGAGATGCAGCCCATGTCAATAATGTGAGTCAAATTGAACAGATTTATGGACTCCAAAGACAAGATCTAACTTCCATGTCCTCGGTCTAGGTCATAGGTGGCTTAGGCCTAAGCAACGGTCTGCTTGGTTCTGTGGCTCTTAGCGATGCACTAATAATGATCTTGCGGGAGGGTAAGCCCGCGGGTCCTGTATTGACGATGTACTCAGATGAGCGCCGCCAGGTTTTTCAGTTTTTCATCGATCCGGTTTCAAGTTGGGTACGTATACGTATACATGAAAAATACAGATAGTCGATTACTAATATTCTTACGATATTTTTGCAGAGTAAACTTAGAATCCAATCCGGGGAGCTTGATGACTGGTTCTTTCGGTGCCTGAACGACACTTCAAGTCCTGCGTTCGCAAAGTACATTGAGACATTGGAGAACTTTTGGCCAACCCACATCCGAGACACTGCGAAGGTGTTATCATAGAGCCAGTTCCCTCCCCCATACCACATTTCTCACTGCAAGGCGACTTGTAATGGGTTATCTTCTCCCCTCGCTTTCATCTGAGAATAGCTTTACAGGTTATCCGTAGCATTTACAAAAGTTGCTTATTACCATCTCTCGCATCGTAACTCTACTACGTAATATAACTTCGCGTCTTCATTCGTAGCCTGCTTAGAGATGTTGCGTTGGCTTTTTCTTTGGTGCTTGGACGTGAAATTTTCTCATTCTATTAATTGCATGACTCCTGGAAAGATGTATGTTCATCTAAGCTCATCACATACAGAGGAGCCCAATAGCGGTGTGCACCAACTGCCTCAACATGCAGACTATGCAGAGGAACCAGCATGAAATGCTCTCACTGCTGAAAAAAACTGTCGATCTTCACCACTCAAGATCGAGAAAAGTAGAGTAGTTCCTGCAAGTCAATAAAGTCCCATGCTTTATTTGCATCACTACAATTACACGAAGCCGGCATAAAAGACCCGTGCACGTTACCTTCTTAGACGTTGAGACCGCCGTATGGATGCAACATTGGTCTTAGGTTACAGTTGATGAGCAATAAATGCGGCTCTTCGTTTCTGCCAGTGTCACGGGGGCCCATTTCTGAAAGCGGTCAACGATAGTGCTAGATTGTAGCATCATAGGAATGCTTAGCGTCGCAACGTCATACCACAAATCCTTCCGCATTTTCAAACTGACTTATAGAAACATTGCTCTTATCTGCAAACTCGTAGCACATTGCCAGGTGCATTCCGAGTACGGACCCATCGAGAGCCAGAGTTGAAGAATCAGTGATCAACGAGAAGATTTTATTCGTGCATTTCATTGCTGTCCCCGTTCCCTAGCGTGCAGTCATCTCTGACATTAGTGTCAAGTGGCTAGAGGGTACTACATCTTGTCGGCAAGAAGAACTATGATTCCGGTAACTGGAGCCGTCTATAAGTTGCCAATCAACGGATTAGAAATGCTGTGCCGTCAACGCGTCTTTAACTATGTACTTTGCTGATATATTATGAAAGGGCCCGTTTGATAAAGCTGTAGGATAATAATAAAGTGTCGAGAACGTAAAAAGCCATTTCACTTGCGGGTGTGAATATCTCCGCTCATCTAGAAAGCTAGTACGCCACCTCAGAAACTCTCTTATTACACATAATTAGCCTAAGTACTATGACGGGTTTCACAGATCTTGTCCTACACCACTGGGATAATCTCAGCGTTTCACAGACCAGCATTGATGGTCGCTCGCTGACAATTGCTGATGTTGTTATGGTCGCAAGACATCTTGTCCCAACCAGACTTGTGCCTGAAGCTGCGGAAACGATCTCACGAGGCAACATAGTCGTTCAAGACAAATTAGCCAAGGGGGATGTCATATACGGAACAAACACCGGGTTCGGTGGGAGTGCCAACACACGCACAATCGCACATCGTGGATTGCAACAAAGTCTCTTTTCGCATTTGATGTTCGGGGTCTTGGCTAACGATCAACCGTCAATTCCCTGCAAATGTGACGGATTTACTGCGGCTAGGTCTTCCGCCTCCAGCAATCATGTCACGATGAACGGGTCTACGGCGTTTTGTAATTGTGCTTTCGAGACCGTGCTTCCAATCAATGAGCCAGTAGGGGGCACGACCATGCCGGAAGCCTGGGCCAGGGCGGCCATGCTGGTTCGCTTGAACTCATTGAGTCGCGGGGCTTCAGGGATACGACTCTGTGTTGCCGAATCTCTGGTCGACTTTCTGAACAAAGACATTGTGCCACGCATTCCACTCCGCGGAAGCATCTCAGCATCCGGAGATTTGAGCCCCCTCAGCTACATCGGGGCCGCAATGCAGGGAAAGCAGTCCGCAACCGTGTTCGCCGGACCACGCGTGAACGGCAAAAGGATAGTGGTCCGGGCCGATGCGGCCCTCGCTAATGCGGGCATTGCACCCATTGACATTCAAGCTAAGGAGGGACTGGCAATTGTAAACGGTACTGCGGTTTCGGCTGGAATAGCCTCTCTTGCTTTGCATGAATGCTTCTGCCTGACAGCATTATCGCAGGTGTTGACTGCTATGAGCGTTGAGGCGCTCCTAGGCGCTGAGGACAGCTTTGACCCCTTTATTGCGCAAACTCGTCCGCACCCGGGCCAGCTAGACTCCGCTCAGAACATATATGCTTTTCTACGAAACTCCCGCCTAACATTGGCGATCAATAATCCGCTTAAATCAAATGCCGGTGAACTATGTCAGGACAGGTAGTTCCCCCTTGATCAGTAACGCCTGAAGATACTGCTGACATGATACCCAGATACTCCATCCGTACAGCAAGCCAATGGATTGGCCCTGTCACCGAAGACTTCGTATTAGCCTATCAGCAGCTTTGTACAGAGATTAATTCTGTTACGGATAATCCATTGGTAGATGTAGCTGGCAACCGCATCCTTAGCGGCGGAAACTTCCAGGCTAGGGCTGTGACTTCTGCTGTCGAAAAACTCCGCCAAGGATTACAGTCTTTGGGGCGGATGCTTTTTACTCAATCCACCGAGCTTATTAATCCTGCGACCAACCGCGGTCTTCCGCCCAATCTTGCGTCGGATGATCCTTCTAGCAGCTACTTATTCAAGGGGATCGACGTCATGGCGGCAGCTTTAACGAGTGAACTAGGGTTCCTCGCTAATCCAGTCGGAACGCATGTGCAAACGGCTGAGATGGGAAACCAAGCATTGAACTCATTGGCACTGATCTCAACCCGCTATACGTTGGAATCGGTGGAAGTCTTCAGCCAGCTCGCGGCCGCACATATCGTCATAGTCTGTCAGGCACTGGACCTGAGAGCCCTAGAGTGCGAGTTCCGCAAGGCCCTGGCTCCCCAATTCGCCGAAAGCCTCCGTAGGTGCTTGACTTGCTCTGAAGATCAAGTAGGTTCATGCGTGGCGGCTCTATGGGCACGCTTCCAGCACAGCTGGGAAACTCACTCGAGCATGGACTTGGATGAACGCCTCACTAAGTCGGTTCACGAGCTCGAAGGAGATATTATTAAAAGTTCCGCGCATGAGAGATTGTCCGAGACACTTATCGCCGTTGGTAATGTACAGGGGGAGATATTGAAGACCGCCCATGAGACATACCAAAAAGCTAGGACTCAATTCGGCGACGAAGGGGGGCTACACACGACAGAATACTTGGGCCAAGCAAGCAAAAGACTCTACCGGTTCGTGCGGCATGATCTCGGCGTCCCGTTCTTAGGAGAAGAGCTGCTACGGGGAAATGATAATGTTCCTGAAGCTGGTTTGTACTTCGCCATGGGCGAGCACGGTACCCAGGCAGGCTTGGCACCGAGTTTGGGGACGTACCTCACTGCTGTATACGAGGCCATTCGTTCCGGAAGGCTATACGAAGTTGTGATAGGCTGCCTGAAGGATACAAAGAAATCTGACGGCTGGATGAATGGCGATGCTTCAGACCAATGATCCATTAGATATCGTCATCTGACTCCTAATTAGACCTATGACTATCCTCGCGACAACAAATGTCAGACGCGTGGTCCACGTATACTTCCTTCCACCTATCTCATGACTATCAGAATATCCGCTTGGACTGTGACATCTCGCAGCAGATGCATGTCGTGAATTGAGAGTGAGACTCCACTAACTGCGGATGCACAGTATCTACATATGTAGAGACTTCTATCACAGGGATATCACAAGTGATGGGATCGAACCCCCTGCTTAGCTGAGACCTCGGGATCAGTTTAGTACTGCCGGTAGGTGACCAATTAACATCACTTGATGAATGGCCGAGACCTTCATAGCCGAGATAGCCGAGCCACCGTTCGTGTCTCCAATCCGCCAAGTCTTCCGAGCTATCTACCCACTTTATCCTGGGTGAGGTAACCAACGAAAGGTATTATATTTATGCCGAATGAACCGTAATCCAGCCCTGTAAGCCGGGGTTCGTTGACGTATGCAGGAGCGCCGAGTTTAGACGTCGGATAATCCCCGCGGTGGCATTACAGCTGAAACGCGGTCTTCGGCTTTCATAACCCCTGACACAGCATCCATGTCCGGGGGCAGTGCCCGGCCTGAGGCTCTCGGGTAGCGGGACGTATTACGGTATTTACCTATTTATACTGGTAGAATAGGCGCTAGGCTATATAGAGCTAGATATATCTCTATAATCTGTACGAGGTATTTGTTGTACACTATTTGCTACTTAACTTTGGACATATCGACAGCCCCCTGTTGGCCTGAGGCTATTTTATAGAGACCTAATGCAATAAGACCAAAGAGGATGTATAGTGTAGAAGTTTCGAGCTTCGTAGGCCTGAAAGGCAAGCGATTAACCAAATTTCAAATTTATTTACTTCTTTTCCGAAGTACCGGTAGGGGTTAGCGCAGAACGTATTATGCCCCGTAGAGGTAAAACAACTTGAAAAACAAAAACAAAAACCCGCCGGGCACCGAAGATAACTCTAAGTGCTGCTCCAAACATATTCTGTAGAAAGTACCAGTACATAGAATATTTAGGAAATTTAGAGTTACCTTCATGTTAATGGGTGGTTAATATTAGTTTACCTATATACTTTGTGTGTACCGCTTTGTTTTTGATGAGGCTCTGTAACCTACCTAGTTTTCTTTTTACTGTCCCTTCAGTCACCCAAGTAGCTTGTAGCTCTCTAGTCACTCCCTTCAGCAGTCTGTTTCAATGATACCGTGTGTTCTGCATGGTTCGCATGCAGTTATAATCACGACCCCACGCTGCTACGTTCCCCATGCATCCATTATCTTGAGCCAATTGTCTATGCCCTTTGGCTTGCCTTCGAATGTACCAGCGGGCGTTGAAGGATCAACACATTTTTGATCTACCTACTTGGGAAGTTTTGGCGAAGGATTCGTGCATTTTCGTTCGGCTTCTGCAGTTCATATCCCGAAGTTATTGTCCAGAACTAAGCGAGCCAGAATCCATCAACTTCTAAAGGAGATAGCTATACACGCGCATGTGCTTGAGTGAGGGGTCAAAGCCCGCGTGGAAACCTAACTGAAAGATCCTTTCAGATGTGTATCCTAGGCTTCAAACCTTTCTATTTTTCAACGCCTTCCCGCTTATCAGATGAAGTTGCGTATACTGATGATTACTCTCACAAGAAATGCCCCCGAATTCAATATTCTCTGAACGGGTTGAAAATATAGTCATAAAATACTTAGCTCCTTGTATCCTACTCTCTCACTATGTCCAACCCGATAAGAGATGATGCTGCAGGCCCTTCTCTCCTTACCATTGCGGAGGATGTCCTGAAGCGGACAGAAGAGATCGTTGCATACCTGAGAGCTAATAACATCCCGGAGCCAACGTTCGCCGTGAACTCACACCTACCTCCTGAGACACCGGAATACTTGGCGCTTCAGAGTGGTTTGACAGACTCCATCGAAGACCTTCAGCATCTAGTGGAAGGTCCGAGAAAGTTCCTACGATCGGCCTGCGTGTTGGGCTTCGAGTTAGCTGCCTTCCAGATCGCGCTCGATTTCAACTTCTTTACCCTCATTGCGCCCGGGCAAGAGATAGAGTTGCGCGAGCTGGCTGTTAAAGCTGGTTTGGACGTCGATCGTACAAGGCGTGTCGTTGGTATGCTTATGACACACAGGTTCTTCCAGGAGAGCAGGCCCGGTTGGATTTCTCACAGCTCCAGTTCCCTCGTCTTATTTCAAGACTCGGAAATACGCGCTGCAGTTCACTATTGGTAGGCAAATCATAATGAACTGTAACCAGGTTCTCCTACGGGAGCGACGATGACGTTTTATCACCTAACTTTGTGTTTATTCTCAGCCTTGACGAAATGTTCAAAGCGGCCGCAGACTCTAATCTGAGCCTGAAAGCAACACCGCAGGAGTCAGACAGCGAAAATAACCCGTTTAAAACGCGACACGGACTGTCCCTCTTCAAATATTACACCCATCATCCCGAACATGCTGGCCGTTTCGCTCGAGCAATGGCCGGTATCACGAGGAGTACGTTTCAATCATACTGCATGACTCGTGAGATTGAAACTTTTATTGACTTGGTGTAACTGAAGTGGGCCGAGAAGTTCACCAAGTGAGGGACTATTTCTCGTGGAATGATCTCGACGGTGTAGTCGTAGATGTAGGGGGAGGTAGCGGTCACGTTTCGCTAGAGTTAGCCCGAGTAAGTACTTACGAATGCATAACATGATTATTCAGTTAGTATGTCTAATGGCGTGAAAACAAAGCTCTTCCCTCGACTGAGCTTCGTCGTTCAGGACGATTCGGCGACCATGCTTGCCGAAGGCGAAAAACTGTTGACTGATGACATCCGAGATCGCGTGTCTTTTGCTAAGCAGAACTTTTTTGAGCCACAGCCATGTCGAAATGCGGCTGCATTCCTCCTACGCCAATGTACTCACGACTGGTGCGACCGTGACGTTGTGGTCATGCTCAAGAGTATTGTGCCAGGGATGGAAGGCTCCAAACCGAATACACCTTTACTGGTTAACGATATCATCATGCCGCAGCCAGGAACATGGCCGCGTCATGCTGAGCGCGCCGTTCGAGACCTGGATATGATCATGATGATAGGATTCGGCTCTAAAGAGAGAACTAAGGACGAGTTTGAGGCTCTGCTGAAAGAAGCAGACTCTAGGTATGAGGTTCGTAATGTCTACGCTACTGGACCCATGGGCCTGCTAGAGGTGTATCTGAAGCGATAGTAAAGAACTATTAGATAAACACTCAGGCTTGAGGCTCATACAACATGATAACTACAATCATTTTCCTTCTCTTAGATCATTGTAAGTAATCATATGTATAGATGAAGCATGCTATCATTGTATGTATGGATGCTAGTATCTCAATTCCAGCCAACTTTATAGCTCCAGCCTTTCATCTCGGAAATATAGAACTGCAGATTGCAAGACACATGACGAGTTATTTTGCAGGAGAGGTTACTTTGGAGTCCAAGCAAAAACGAGTGCCTTGACACTCACCAAAAAAGCTTCACAAGCAGGCAAAATAGGAAATTGTGACAAGTGTCTGCAGTACTGAGGCAAAACAACGAACTACGACTCTGCAAAAACTGCCGACTTACAGTCACCACATTAGTCCAAGCACTGCTCCGTAATAGATCCGCATTTGATGCACCCCCTGTGAGTCTCACCGCTCTTTCAAATGTATTCAGAGTGAGTAGCCTTCGGTATCTGCAGGCTGGATTCTTGCGTTATCTCTTTTGGAAGCAATATGGATGGTACGGTAAGCTGTGAGTATCATGCAAGAAACACTCCACGCCCAGCAAATGACAAATTTGGGTTGGGCATTTGCATTACCATTTCTAGTATCCGGCAGCATCATGTGCACCTACTATCGACTGAGTAATAGTAGTAATATCTTTCGGCCATTTTTCTCATGTACCCCAGAAGCCACACACGGTGTTTATAACGACTGTGTTATACGCAATAGATCGCGAGACATCGCTCTTCATCAGAATTATCCATGACATACTTTCATACATTTGCTTAACTGTCAGCGTGTCGAAATGGGGACCACCTTCTTGTTGAAAGAATTGTCCCTAGACAATGTTTTCCGTCGCCTGGCAGTAGAAATCCCCAACAACGTACTCATTTCGTATCCGTCTAGCGCATATGAATTCAAAAACTTCACCGCGGTGGATCTGGATAGGCTCACGATAGCTGTCGCTACATTACTTCCAGCATATCTCAGAGTTCCTCTGAATAACACGAGCCCGGGACAAAGACCAGTCGTAGCTATTGTCGGTGTCTCGGACTTGGAGTATCATCTTTATTTTTTCGCTTTGCAGAGGCTGGGATGGAGAACGCTCCTCATGTCACCGCGACTAGCTGATCAGGGATTCGCACACCTGATACGGCAGACAAAGTGCAAGACAGTAATTGCCTCCGGGGCCTCGATAAAGGCCATCGAAAGGGTGAATAATGGAGAGGGTTTCGATCTTGACATTGTTCCTATGGTAGATCTGAAGAGACTAGAAGAGGCCGGCGATAGGCCTTTTCATCTCTACTTACCTGCTATGGAACTTAAGTCGCCTGCGGACTCACCCCAGCTCATAATTCACAGTAGCGGCACCACAGGTTTACCGAAGCCAGTGCCCATGAATTCGGGAGAGTGGCTTCTTCAAAATGCAGAATTAGTCGAGCGAATCCCCCAATACGATACTCTGACCACATTGCCCATTTTTCACAGTTTTGCTATAGGCAATCTGTTTCGTATGTTATTAAGTGGTCGGAGACTAAGCATAATAAGTGCAGAGCGGCCTGTCACCGCCACTAGTTTACTCGATGCTTTAAGTTTAACGAAGTCGAGAACTCTGGTCACAGTGCCCCACGTCCTGAAGTTCTGTGCTGAGGCAAAAGAAGGCCCGGAGTGCTTGGCGCAGCTAGAGTCTGTTATTTTAGCCGGTTCCGCAGTGCCCCAAAAGCTCGGAGACGAGTTGGTGGGAAAGGGTGTCGCGATTAGTACGATCTACGGGCAGACCGAGAGTGGTGGCTTGATGCAGCCCGGTACTGGCAGCGAATGGTGCTGGGTCTCACCATTACCGCACGCTGAGCCATTCATGAAATTTGAGCTCGTTCAAGATGAAGAGAATCTCTACCACCTGGTTATCTTGCCGGGTCTACCAACCAAGATGCTCTCAAATCGCAGCGACGGCTCATATGGCACCAACGATCTGTTTGAGCGTCATCCAAGCGACCCTAGAAAATGGAAGTTTGCTAGCAGAGCCGACGACATCATTGTGTTGGTCAATGGTGAGAAAGCGGATCCCGCATCTCTAGAGCAGGCACTGTCAGTACATGTGAATGTGGAGGCCGCTGTTGTGTTCGGCGCTGGCCATGATTCTCTTGGTGTCGTGGTCATCCCATCCGGGAGTGCAGCTGGGCTGTCCAAAGCGGACCTTCTTGATAGCATCAAGCCCTGTCTAGCATTGGGCAACACCAGAGTGCCAGCATACGCACGGGTATCTCCTGACTCTGTCATAATCAAGGACGTAGGCTTCGAAGTGCCTATGACCGCAAAGTCTACTTTGATTCGCTCGAAACTCCTAGATTCGTGTAGACAAGATATTGAACTGTTTTATGCTAGACGAGACCTCGAGACTGAGGTCATAGATCCAGTCACGGATGAAGACCTCAAAGGACTTGTCCGAGAGACGATCGGCTCAGTATTGTCATTTGAAGGAGACAGGATGAGTGATGATTCCGACTTTTTTCTTATGGGGATGGATTCCTTGCAAGCATCCCATGTCAGATCAAGGCTGCTCAGACGGATCCATCTTGGTGGTCGATCGTTAGCCACAAATGTGGCATTCGAATACCCATCCGTTGATCATCTCTATCATCATATACTAGACGTCCGAAATAGTCGATATCCCTCACACAATTCCGGGACGCTCAAATCGTTCGCACAGGATCTAGTACGGAAGTATACTCAGTTTTCCGACATTGAGCCAGGGTCTAAAGCAAAAGTTCCGGAGAAAGAAGTTGTTGTAAGTAGTAGATAATAAAGC
Source organism: Xylaria arbuscula (assembly GCA_022385695.1). Classification (NCBI taxonomy): domain Eukaryota; kingdom Fungi; phylum Ascomycota; class Sordariomycetes; order Xylariales; family Xylariaceae; genus Xylaria; species Xylaria arbuscula. Next base: position 122,981 of record MU279390.1, read on the forward strand.
ATACCCTATGTTTCACGGAATATAGCTAAATATCTACTCGCAGCTTTTGACAGGGGCAACTGGAACGATTGGTTGTCACGTCGTGCACTACCTTGCGGGCCAGCCTAGCGTTGACAGGGTATATTGCCTGGTCAGGGCCGAGGAGGACGCGGTAGCCAAGCAGCGCATTACCAAAGCTATCGCTGATGCAAAGCTTAATGATCTAGATGTTTTTCAAATGTCGAAGATTATCTCTCTTGCGGCCGTACTCGGAGAACCTCGTTTGGGCCTCACTGACCAACTTTACGAGGTTGTCCGCTCGTCTGTAACAACAATCATACATGGCGCTTGGGCGGTGAACTTTAACATGACGCTTAGATCGTTCGAGGAGCCGCATATTACGTCCATTCACCACCTCCTAGATCTTACGATGAGTTCTCCCTTGTCTCCCAAACCGACGTTCTGCTTCCTCTCCAGCGTTGCATCTGCGCTCCGGGCGAAAGACTGTCCCCTCAAAGAAGTGCAGTATGAATGGGAAGCTGCAAGCGACATGGGGTACGGGCAATCGAAATGGGTAGCAGAGAAAATATGTGACGTGGCTGCTCAACATGCAAAACGCTGTGGCATTGATCTACCTATTAAAATCTTACGAATTGGCCAGGTGTCTGGCGATACTCGTCATGGGATATGGAACCCAACCGAGACTATTCCCATTATAGTACAGAGCGCTGTTACTACCGGTGTGCTTCCAATTACTGATGGGCCTCAGGATGTTCATTTCTGGTTGCCTGTTGATCACACAGCTGTTGCGATCGTCGAGCTTGCGCTCGAAGATCCCAGAGATGCATCAGAGGGGATGGCGCGCGTGCTCCACGTGGCGAACGTTACTCCTGTGCGCTGGACTTCTAGCTTTCTTCCGGCACTCCGCAAGCATGGTATGCTATTTGAGGGTGTCCCTGCTAGCGACTGGCTAAGACGATTGGAAAATCTGGATATAGAGATCGAGCATAGCCCAGCACATCGCTTACTGGAGTGGTTGAAGCGTAGATATGAACCTAAAACGGACCTAGATATTCAAGACGACAAACTTCAGATGGACATGACACTTTCAACGCAGCTCTCGAAGACTCTGAGGAATGGGGTACAAATTTCCGACGACTTGATTGGGAAGTTCTTGAAATTCTGGACGCAGCTTGAAGAGTGGGAAAGGCTTAAGAGAAATGGGACAAAGTACGTCAGTATAGTAGAGTAAGGTATGCTCTAAAGCTTGGTGTCTGAGAAACTCGGGATAGGAAGTGTCCATAAATAGGGAAGGGGTCGTCTAGTGTAGCACGACAAACCGGAGTGCACGTCGTGTCAACGTATTTGCGAATCCTCCTCGCTATCCTCGCTGTGTTCGCATTTGCTCTCCTGCGCAAGATAACGTGCGTTTAGTAAGCCACCGACATTACGCAGAGGGGCTTCTCCAGAAATAGGCCGGAGACGACTGCAATATTGCTCCCAGTATTTCCTTAGCTGGTCCCTTAGGGCGTATGAGCGGTCCTTAGCATCGTCTTGTGTGTTCCTGATGGCCCTATACCTTTCCTTGTACCCCCGGTAGGTACTATTTAGGTTAATTGATGCGTACTCGTATTGGTAGTATTGAAGTGTATTGCTTTTCTTGGACAGAGTAGCATAGTGTGCATACAAGTAGATTTCAGTGCCGTCTGTCGCAAAGGTCCTGACTTCGGCGTGGCCGGCAGGATCTGATTTTCCCATCAATGACAAAACCTGGTTCCGAGCGTAGATAAGAGCGGCTCCGTCATAGCTGCTCTATGGCATTTCTTCTTCCATGTTCCCATTCTTGCGCTTCAAATCTCCAGCCAAGTGCGACAATGTCACGGAATGGAGATCGCGCTTGTACAGAACGGCCCTTTTCACGAGTTTTTCAACAGGGAAGAATTCGTATTTCTGCTTCTCCAGGCCCTCGACTAAGTCGGGCTGCGGGGGAGACAGGATATTGTTGAAACCAACAACATCCTTTGGGGGATGTAAAACGTCGATTCATGGCTTCGTCATAGCCATCGTCATCGTAATTTTTCATCATGCGCGCCGTCACTAGTCTGACCATGGTATCTTCATTAGGGCTCGCGTAGCCTTGCTGAGTTAGCTCCTGAACCTCAATTCAGGGGCGGGGGAGAAGCACGGCGTCTAGCGTGTTGTTGCAGAAAGCTCGTCAGATTAGTGGGAGGTTTAGAGTTGTGCATGCTAAGGATGCCATTCTCAGCGGCGCGATGGACAAATCCGGAGATGTTGTCGAGATAGCCTTTGTCGGTGACGGGGTGGCGACGGGTGTAACAGATGCAGGCGGAGACCGCTTGGGGATTCCCTTGCCACCAGCCGTCTTGTTAAGGCGGACCAGGTGCTTGCGGGTCAACCGTGGCCGCTCTATCTCAGGATCTTGTTGCTGTTCCGTTCTTAGTCGTATTCGTCGTCGTCGTATTCGTCGTCATCGTCGTCGTCGTCGTTGTTGTCGTCGCCACCGCTATGGGCCGTCTAGCCGGCCACTGGGAAGACTCATCTCGGATGAGGTCTGTCGGCTAGAGACTCTGTGATCTCTGTGGGCGGGAGGTTAGCGCGCCAGTTCCAGGTATCACGAAACACGCATTGCAGGCATACCTGCGCCCCTGTTGGTGATAATAGCTAGCAGTTTCTTTTGTATGGCCGAGGTCGCTGTCGTACGAGACCGTTTGGTGAGACAATCGTTGATAGTCTCGGATAGCGAGGAGAAACATTGGCTGGCAGTGCTGACGCTGCCAGAAAAGTGGCCTGCGCAGGGTGGCTTTGGTTGAGGTGATGTGGAGCCGAGCGCGTGAAGTGCCCCTGAACCTATTTTAGACCGCACGGGACGTGCCGCCGGCTATTTATGGGGTATGCTGCATCATGCAGCCTGCATGATAGCTTTAGACCCAGTCCGATAAGGTAGGGAGGTACCTATCTCAGTCAAAATCTAGCGCGTCAAGACCCGTGTCTTTCGTTGCTTCTTCCCCTCTTTGGTTCTCAACCTCTTCCAACATGATACAGCATTCAAACAGTATCCGGGATCCGTCTATTAATAATTTTGCAGATCAAGTGTTGACTGGTTTCCCTTATGAAGAATCGCTGTCTGAAATCGCGTATGGTCTGCCAGAAGCAGCAGCATAACCGTTTGCTGTCATATTCCACCGACGTGCAGGAGGGAATCGCGTGAACTTCTACCTGATCCTCTCTAACCAATGAGCTTGCCTGTCATAAAACCCACAGGCAATCCAGGTCAGTAGCCTCCATCGCCAAATTGAAAACCTGTCCCAGGCCTGGGGAATGAAATTGTGCATGCCTGCGTGTTCGAAATATTCAGGATAATAACCAGCAAAGTCCCAATCAACGAGCCACAGCTGCTTAGCAGAATCGATCATGATGTTTCGAGGCGCCAAGTCGTGGTGAGTATAAACGAAGGTATCATTTGTGGAAAACGACGGTCTTCGGCAGGTCAGATGTTCTGCTGGTGTCTTCTTGATCTCATGACGCATCGAAACGAAATTTAGCCAGAAGTTCAAGAAGTTATTAACCTGATTCGAGCTCGCTCCAGGCGGCAGCCCAAAAGCGTCGTCGAGATAGAATGAAGTGCATTGGCCCGTTAAGAGACAACCCGCTGTAGATGACTCGACTGATCGCAATCGGCGGATTATGCGACGAAGCTGGAAGGGCAGTCGGATGCTCGTAGTCCAGCTGAGCTTCAACCATTCCGTGTCTAGTGCTGCGCCTTGGATTCGATCCATTATACAGTAATTTCCATCACCAGCTGAAACAGTTCGTCTAACGCGTGGAACGCAGACGCCTAGCGCAGACGCAAGCTCGGTCGCTTTCACGGCACGTTCCATCTCGGGTGCATGATAGGCCTTGGCGAGATACTTGGGAGAGAGTAAGATGATGTGCTCATATTCTGGTAGACGGGGAAGAGTTTCAATATGACGAGCGAGTTGAACATCAGTATAGTCAAATAGTTTCTCATCGACAAATAGCGATTCCATCTTGTAAGACTTTAGAGAAAATCCCAAGAACTGGATGCTTGCTACTGAATGCAAACTAAGCGTCTATATTTTCAGAAGCAAGACAAACATCGGTTGTAGCTGTGACAGGTGACACGGTTAAGTATGCTTATACCCCGTCAAACATCAAATAATATCCCTTATATCTGACACTATGCGCTAACGGGGGTCGCTCCCTGAAGATTTTTCGCCTTTCTTTGCCGACCTTAATAGTTAAGTAATCTAGGCTATCATTAGGTAGGTAGTCTACCGATGCAACTGAGCCCATGGTTATGCGCCCTAACCACTACAATAATATCAATATTTCCCCCTCTGTTCATGCAACGTAGAGCAGGAGTATGAGTTACCGATCGATGCATGAAAAGAATGGCTACTTTGAAAAGATGCCGAGAATCGTCGCGTAAGCCCTACTTTTCTCATTGCAGGTAGATGGCAGTCGATGGCAGTCATAGGCAGGAATCTTGGGGCACTGGTGATAGTATCATCAATTACATAAGCAAGCTTGGTTAAACAAAGAGGAACGTCGGCATTTCTCTATTTTATCAGCGCTTTTTCCTCATACTAAGCTATCTGACTCGCCGATACACACTTCAGGTATCAGTAAAAGTGCCTGCAACACCAACTCTTCACTTTATCCCACTCATTCCACCGCACAGCTGCCTTCGCTCGACCGTCGGCAGTCTAACTCCATGCGCTTACCGTGAAAATGATATGTGGTAGCAGATAAATCCAACGGCGCCTCGTTAGCGATGGTTTCGTTGCTGTCGCTTCCATCGCTGTCTTGGCTGTCATGGCGCTGAAAAGGGTATTGGAACGGGCCATTGCCATCGACCCTCTTCAGCATATCCTCCAAAAACTCAGGGAACTTCCGGAACCAGTTCTCGCGCCAGTACCACATGATGTCCTTGTTGGCAATGGCCAGCGAATATGCATAATCGCCCATGAATTTCCGGATCGGGGACTCTGCCGACGTCCGTTTGTACACTACTTCAATGTGCTGTAGACTTGGACGTTCTCGCTGTAGATTTGCCTCGCCCTCTCGGAACGCGTCAATTGCGGCGTTGTAGAGTTGCTCCCAGTCGTGACGCTCTGCTAGCATCATCACATCTAGAAGCATGCACTGGGTGTGGTATGCGTCCTCCAGTTGCGTGTCATGTGATTGCGGCTGTTCGGGCTGCTCCTTGATTGGAACATCGCTTATCCAAGTGAGGTATGGCTCTTGGGTGCTTTGCGGGATGGGCACAAGGCTGTTCGTGTCATCAATGTATTCGGAGGGCTTGCCGGCTCGCGGGAGGGGTTCGTTGTAGATCCAGTTAATGACGGCGTTGAAGGTCTCCGGTCTCTCGTTCGGTAGTGAGATCGAAGTCGATGACTTATCGGATTGGTCTTCTAGAAGTTTTGAGAGAGGCCCGAGTTTGCTGAGATGGACTTGGAATCCGCGGGACTCGTAACCCACAGTGACCGCGATGATTTTCCCGAGCTCGCTTCTATTCAGAGTAGGTTATGATATATATCTTTCAGGGGTCTGGCGAACAACACTGCAATAAGGAGAAGAGGGAAATACTTACTCGCTTGACATATCTGCCAAATCTTTGTAGGTACGCAGAGCTCGCTTTCTAGGTGGCGAGGCTATTGTCATGACGACGGTCTGCGTGGAGCTGTCCTGGTAGCAAACTAGGGCAGGTCTCTGTTACTTTGTCAGAAATAATGATCCTAGTTCTGTTCTCGTTAAGATAGAGTGCATACAGCAATAAGACTGTGCATCCAACTCGTGAAGTTTTTGATAAGCGCAAGAATAAGAGAGAAGATTTCCATCATGGTTGCTGCGGGGATGGAAAGAGAGCAAACAAGCTATAGTTGAGTGGAATGCTGCAATTGAAGTACTACTCGAAAGAGACTTTCGTGAATGGTGCCATAAGAATAGATACAGTGCAAACCAGTCGATTAAGCCTGTCCTGAGTTTCGACATAGTATTGACCTTACTCGGGAGGTAGAATCAGCGCTACGGAGAGTTGTAAGGTAGGGAAATAGAGATGCTGTACTTTATCCGCTTTGATTATTCAAGGGGTCTCAGCCCTTAGAAGCTCTGTCTAGCGCTAACTATGCGGACGCACTTTCGCATCTTGGGGGTTGATATTAACACTTGAGTTCATCGTCCACGTGTTCTTTCACATGCGATTAAAAAATGTCGTTTTTTCTCAACACTAAGTTAGCCAAAGTGGCCCGTAGACTGATCAATGCTCCAGCAATACTCTATAATGACGCGAACACATACCAAGATATCTACAAATAGCGATTACCGTATAATCTATAATATATTATGATCTCTACAATGAAGCTGATGAGAATCTACCATTTCAGGCCACTGACCTAAGGGAAAATGCTAAACACTTTAAACATTCGAATGGTATTGTCAGCTACCTGACACTGATGCGTGCCAAACTCCCGACTGAAATCGATGCCTCAGATGATCGACGAACCTATCGAGGAGGACCTGTTCCCGGCCTAGCCGCTACAATATTTCTACCCGGCGAAGCCCGGCGAGATTCTTGACGGTAGATACAGGATGATCACGAAGGTTAACTATGGCGCTGGCTCTACCGTCTGGCTGGCCGAGACACATTTCTTGTCCGGTATCCCTTCCATCCCCGAAACGCCAAAAGCCACGCCATTATATACCACCCCCAAGACGCTGGAAGCCAAGCGAATATAGAGTTTTCCACCTTTTTCATCTCCACAACTGCATTCAAGTCGTCTATTTCCCTGTCCGCGAGCCCAAGCTGATGAATATAAGCCTTGTCGGCACCGCCTTCACCACGTAAATAAAACTGTCTCCAATCTGCGCCGTTCTCGATCATCAAACATAAAGTTTTGTAAAAGCTTGGTGAACGCTTTTTTGGATGAGTTTCTTTCGCGTATTGGGCGTATCTTTCTAGGAATAAAGTCCAAAGACTTCTTCTGCCTTCGGAATTGTAGACTGAGACGTTTGGATCGGCCCCTCTCAATAACAGAAGTTCGACCAAGGGGACATCTGGGTCCTCATTGGAGTTAGTCATTTTTCTAGGGTTCAATGCTCTCAGGCGCAGAGCATAATAAAGCAAAGGTCGCCCTCCTCTCTGCTGTATGCTTTGGGGATTGGCATCGAGCTTTGCGGTGACATATAGAAGTAATCTCGCTTCAATAGCAGGTACGAGAACTGTCTTCTCAAGATGGCCTTTGTTTGTGCGTTTTTGGTCGTTTCTCTTATTAGTCCAGGGGGTACCGTCATTCGCTTTAACAAGAACAGTAAACCGATTGAGTTCGTCCAGTAAATCGTGAACAGTGATAAATCTGCGATTTTCTTTAAGCTCTGAAATAGACCGCTCACTGTCAATGAGGTTCGTCTCGATTACGTGGACGTAATGCATCAATTTGTCGACTAAATCAGACTTTTGACCTGAATTGTAAACGCCTAATCTCGATGCAACCAAGATTTTCACCAAACCCAACATAATTTGGCATAAAGAAACTTGGCTGTCGAAGTTTATCTTCCGTTTCTTTATCATTTCGACTAGGAAATTGTTCTCCACGAAAAAGTCCCTGACTGTACGGTGCAAGTACTCGACTCTGTAAGACATGAAGAAATCCTCGTTTCTATCTCGGACCACTTCTAGTAGATCTCGGCAACGTACATTTAGTTGTTCCTGGGACCTTTCCCGGGCCGTCGGACTGTCAAGATTGAAACATTCATCATAAGTGAGCTGTAAGGCATAGTCGGGTTCCAGTCTTTCACGGTTCAGCAATTCATACCCCAGCAGGGGTAGTGGCTGGTCGGCGTCAACGGTAAGTTGAAAGATTCTCATCGTCTGTTCCCAATAAAACGGGTCAATAGTTTCAAGCATGTGCTTAAAATAGTCCTCTAGATCCCCTGGCATCGAATCAAGCCTTCTCTGTAAGTCATCAAAGTCATCAGCAGCGGATACGCCTTTCAACAGCGACTCGACGACTAAAAATACCCAGAGAAACACACCCTGAGCTTTTTGGACGATTTGTTCGCCAAATAACGAGCATCTAGGGTCTATTTCTGCCAGTTTTTGGAAATATTTACTGCGTCGGAACTTATCCAGCACATAACTTCTGATATCATCGTATGTTGAATCTTCTAGCCGCAGCTTATTCAGACTGCCTCCAAATGCTCTCTCAAACGGTGTCCATGGCCGACTAGAAACGCAGACCTTGATGACCGGCGACGCGGAGAGGACTTCCAATGAATTGATCAGTTCTTGGTAGTCGCCGTGATAACGGTCAGATCCGGTAGTGTACTCATCGAGGCCATCAATAAAAAAACAAAATCGAACTGGAAGACAATCGTCAAGAGGTAGAACACTGATAGCCTGAAAAAGTTCATTTTCAGACCACGTGTCCAGATTAGCATGCTGGCCGTTCCCCCAGCGAATTGGAAAAACCTTTTCGATGAGATCTGGTATTTGCCTAAGGATCTGAAACAGAAGAGTGCGAAGTAGACCCGTCAGTGATTTTTGTATTGGGGTCCCGGCCTTTCCCCTGATCCAATAGATGCCTTTGCCCCCCTTAAGCCAATTAGCAAATTGGTGTTGGCCAAGAATCCACTCAAAAGTCTTGGCATGAGCCTCCTTTATCGCTTCACGTCGGGTTTTAACCTCCAAGCTTTTCAGAAGCGCCAGTTGCTTACAAGCGTTTCTTGTTTCAATATGCATGGCCTTAATTAAAGATGTCATCTCTTTGACTTCTTGTTCAGCTCTGATTTGCCTCTGAATCAGGTTTTGGTGAATAGAATCCAGCTTGCTTGTTGTACGCGCTTCTAAACGCTGGTTGGTGAGGGTTAGATCTTTGATTGACTCGTAGATTGTAGATTGATTATCTCTAAATATAATTAGCTCTCATTACTGGTATTAATGGCCTGGCGCATTTGATGATAATACCTTAAAACCGCAGTGAAATGCAGCACAGTCGCTCCTTGGAGCTCTTGTAGACGTTTTTGTAGGTGAGTTACCTGTTCGCGCGTTGACTCATTGTAGAATTCTTGCTTTATCGCTCTCAGTCGAGAACTACTGGTGCCTTTCAATTTGGATGCATCAAGCAACTCAAGGAGCTTATCCGCCATGTCAGCGCAGGATTTCGCAGACTCAGACAGCTGCCTCTCAGCTTTAGTTCTACCAGGGGCTCCAGTGACTGAAACTTTGATTTGTATATGTTTCATTAATGATTTCAGAGCCTCTGTATCGGCTTCCACCTGAGCATGGGAGACAGTGGAGCCGCTGGCGGATTTGTACAGCTCGCGAGCTTGCAATACAAGCTGTGTCCCAAGCTGGGCGAACTGCAATATATTGCTCGCAAGACCGATCAATGCAAAAGAAGCCATTTTGACATGATAGAAAGCGCGATATCTTCATGAGTGCCGAAAAGCTTTGTGCAGTGGGATACCCTTATATAAAGATGAGCTGGGAGGCTGTGATGGAATAAAAAAAAAACCTTGAATGCCACCTCACCAAGATGCCTGCGTAAGGCGCATTTTTTATTGATATCATCACAACATGATTGGTGGTTATTTGATAACCCCAACAGCTGAGAATGTGACTTGGGGAAGCTGTCCTGCTACCTTTGCGTGGCGAAAGGCAGGGGCTTAGCTCAGCCTCAGTTCTGCACTTTGAAGGGACAGCACTCTCGCACTAATACCTGGAACTTCAGGAGCAGTATCAAGTTAAATATCATTCAAACAAATGTTACGATTTAAAACCTGTAGCTTTATAGGTCTCTTGACAAACGGGAGCCCTGAGTGGCATTGGGCTCGGTGGCATTTCTCCAGCGATACCCCTCCCAAAGCGCCGTGTATAGAATAACAGACTGCACGAAGGTAAGCAAAAGACCTCTCATTAACGTCGGCCACCTACTACAGGCCCACCCCACATGTGGCCCACCCTTCAACATCACACCGCCTCTCCCTTTCAATGTCTAACAATTCTCTCAGTTTTTATCCATAACCCTTTTTTTTGGTATTGTTAGAATTACAATCAATGCAATATTCTGAAGATGACGTTTTGACTGCTGTCTAGGCTGTTGCCAATGGCGCTAGCGTACGATATGCTAGCAAATATGGGGGCATACCCCGTACCACCCTTTGTCATAGGATAGCTGGTTTAAGGCCAAAGAAAATAGCTTATCGTTACTTGCAGAAGCTTTCTGAAGTATAGAAGTCTCATTTAGCCGACTGGGTTGTTACCCAGTCCAATTTAAGGGCATCCCCTACCCACTCGCAGCTAAGGAAATTTACCAAAAGAATTTTGCAAGTCAACAATTAATCTTTAGCTCTCAGTAAAAGCTAGACAACGCATTTTTTGAAAAAACACCTTTTAATATAAACTTTACAAAAAAATCAATTGATTTTAAACGTATAAATAGCACTAATACCTAGGTTATCTAAGCTTGGTTTAAAAAAAAAGTAATTTTAATTATATAAAATATTATGCTAAAAAACTAGTATAATTTTAACAAAAATAATATTATAAAAAATTGAAAAAATAACGGCTTAATATTAAATTATGCAAAAATATATATATATATATAAAAAACAGCTTGGTTTAAAAATATAAACTTTATTTATTAAATGTGTTTTTATAATTAGTTAAATTTTATTATTTTTAATTATTTTTAAAGAAAAATCTTTTTAAGCATAGTAATTTTTTTTAAATTTAATTATATATAAAGGTTAAAAGTTTACAATATATATAAATAATTAAACATATAAAAAAAACTACGCTTAAATAGCTTTAAAAAGTGTTTTTATTAATAATAGCACTTAATATTTCTTTAAAAAAAAACTGCTAGTTTACAATAGTTATAACTTTTATATAACAACCGATTTTATATAAAAATGTTATTAAAATAACATATATTTATTATACCTATTGCCACACTTTTTTTATATATTTTATTTTTTAACGCTAGGGTGTTTAGCCTTTTAAAGGTATTATACTGCAAATGGCTTAAAAATATAAATTAAATAAATATTAAATTTATTGCTAAAAAGCGTAGTTTTTTAGCTTGTTATTTAAAAGCTAAAAAAAAAGCGTTAACAGTATTAAATATTTAATTTAGGTAAAAAAATATTAAGTTATAACCGGTTAAAATTAGCCGACCTTTTTTAAACCCCTTGGTTATTAATATTAATAAAATAAATAAAAGGGCATATATTATACCATTTAATATAATTATTTAAGCTAGCTAAAAAAAGTTTTAAATAGTTTAGCGTATACTTTATATAACCTAAAAGCTTTAAAATAAATTATATTTATTTAACCAGCTAAATTAAAACCTTTATATTAAGCAGTTATTATTTTAAAAAATCAATAAAGCTTTTGACAAAAAAAACATTTAATTAGCTACTAAACAACAAAAAAAAAAATGCTTTAAGCTTGACTGGATAATATATAAGCTAAAAAAAGAAGAAAAGTATTACCAAATTTAAAGTTTGCCGGTATTAAGGAGATCTGCCAAGCGCAAGTTCAAGCTGGCCATATATCAAAAGATAGCAGTAATTCAGAACAGTTGGTAACGCTTAGCTATATTGCTGTTGCTAGTGAATTGATTGAATAATTAAAAGTTGAAAGGTGGTGGGTAGGTGGTGTTGAAGGGTGGGCCACATGTGGGGTGGGCCTGTAGTAGGTGGCCGACGTTATATCATGATCCTACTTAGTTATAAGCATCCGTTAAGCAGTGATTTTTCAACTGTGTGGTATTTATAAGGTACTTAGCGAAATACACGAACGCCACTGCTAGCCAATAATAGACACATCTCTTCAAAGTTCCTTTAGTTTACCCCCTTTGGCTTTTACTTTACCTCCCTGAACAGTGGTCTGAGCGTAGGGCTCATGAGCTGTTGCTTGTGTGAGCGCAAGCAACGATCCAGCTGATGCAATCGAACCCAGGAAGGAAACGAGGGCGCTGTAGCAGGTATTGAGGGATGTATATATTGCGATCGAGATGATTGCCGTTATCACGCCCACGGCAAATGACAGCCAGAATATAGTTCGTGTCCATTCAAAGCTGTGATGTTTGAGAAGAGGTATAGCAGTCGCCAGGCTGCCGAGGACGAAAATCACGTTGCTTTGGCACAGATACCAGAAGTCTGCGTCGGAGAAGCTGCCGTTCTTATTTTCTGCCCACGATATAGCAAACCCTTTACAGAAACAGATAGTAGAGATGATCAGGAAGACGAACACGAGACCAATAAGTGTTGATGTCTGTTGAAATTTCGTCAGTTATATTCATAGAATAGTAATCGGTGAGTTGTTTTTACCTCGCTTGACTTATTATCGGGTGATTCATTAGCAGTCGATCCGTTGGTGTCACTCCTATTCAGTCGCCTATTTACCAGTTCGTCATCCAGATCGTCGAGGTCGATTGTAGTGCCAAATAGCACGCTGTCGATGAGTTCCAAACGCTGCTCGATACCCTCAATCACAGCGTGAACTGCCATCTGGTCTTCTTCGTCCAGGTTTGGGACTTCCTCGTTGATCTTTCTGATCTTTCGACGGCATGTCGCTGCAACGTGGCTCAGCACATAGAGTATTCCGTTTGCACCGACGTGATGGGGATGGCTGTGCTTCCAATCTATGAACGATTTAATCATAAAATCCCAATACGGTATTTCCAAGGCATCCTGTAGGTATTCTATTCTGTCCTCATCAGTCCTGAGCCGAGGGCGATACTCGACCCATTCCGTAGTCTCCGTTGTGCATTCCCAGGTGGTCAGTACAGATTCGCAGAATTTGCCCAGTTCTCCAGTATATGAGCAGCCAGATGGTTTTCGTTTTTCAACAGACTTGCGGGCATGATCGAGAAGCTTACTGACTGCTTTTCGATCATCGGAAAATCCAGCAGCCTGAAAGTATTCGGCGAATCCACGATCAAGATACTCGATATAAGCGGCAATCTTAATCAACCGCACACGAAGTTTGACGTCCTTGACGGTGACATATGGATGGAAGCGAGTGGTGTTTAGGATCGTTCCCTTCGTCTGCCTATGTTTAGATACAGAGAGGCACCCGCCACATCGGTTTAACTCACGGATCGGGCGGCCCGAAATGCGTCTCTCTCGTCTTGCAAGACAGACGACAGTACGCCCAAGGGCCCTCCAGCAATGAATATTGAGCGGTGCTGCAGAGTATATCCGTCTCGAGGACTATTCCTATCTTTCATAGGGAGTTCTAGGTTGATACTGCCAAAATCATCTAATCGCAGCCCTTGAATCGCACCGTTTTCATTTGTCGCGAGCTTGAGATTCGTGCCCCCGTGGATAAGTAAGCGAGTAGGTGTATCGCTAGAGCCCAACATTGGAGATTGGTCATTGTTGTGAGCGTTGGCTCTAACGTCTTCCGCTTCTTGGAGTAGATGACCTGCTTGGCTTGTTATGATCTCTTGTTTATCGTTTTCTATAATAGTAGGTTATGTGCGCTCATGGAAAATATAGCATATTGAAATCTAGATGTAGGGTGTCGCTCGCAATACCCGGGGAAACTGATCTTTGGAACCTATTTAAATTCTCAATATCCCCAGCATTGGCGTATCAGAATAGAGTCCTTGAGATACGACACACTCCGCCCATCCCCAGGGCGGTGCTGCAGCGGTAATTTTCAATCAGCCAATGGTGTGAGCGCGATCACGTCACACCAACCTGTGCTTTTTACACGTACTATGTAAGCTCTGTACAGGAGGCCTCAAGTCCTTCGCGCGAGGCGTCCCGCATGTAAATGAGCAAAATCATGGTGTCTGTTGCCCCTTGGTTGAGAAGCGGGAGTGAATTTCACAATGTCAAGGTCTATGGTATATCTTACAAACACAGCTGGCCTTCTGTTACAAGTCAAGAATTTTCGGGTTGATAGTCGGTGAGGGACAGGTACACAACTCGTCTCAAGAGAAGGGTTTATTAATATATGTGAGGATTAATATCGCCGAACTCCTCTTCGACCAGTTGGAGAAGCAGGGGAGGCTCTGGGCTTTTTGAATTCGTCTCTGCGGGGTACTTACCACCCCTCATTAGCTCTACTACTTCCTCACTAAAGAACAGCAAATCTCTTGCGTTGAGTTGTACTCACTATCTACATCCATAGTAGTGCTTCGTGTGCAAGCTTCAAGTTGAGCAGAGTAGGTACTGTAGTAGCAAGGTTGGGTATATTGATGTTGTAGAAGAAACGGAGCCTTGGTACGGGACATCCACTGTGAGGGGTAATATATAGACACTGTCCGTCGTACCTGCCACAGGTACCTACATTTAGCAGTCACGTCACTATTTCAAATACAGTGCATACAGTACGGTCCCTGGAGCAACCTCTTATCTTATCAAGAAGGTGCTTAACGCGTCAAGACGCGTTTTTGACGCGCTCCCGTCTGTGTGCCTCAGCGATCGAGCCCCTCCAATATGTACATTCAGTATCCTAGGAGTCTAAAGAACGATCACTGAATTCCGAACCGCTCAAATCCCGACACTCGCTCTGAATTGCATTTGGCCTCGTTTCGGACACCGTATTCTGCATTGCTAGAAGATCAATCTTTGCGTGGCTGCCGAGGCCCAACTCAAAAAATGGTGGACGCTCTAGCTCCTAATGGCGATGGTCAACATACTGCGGACAACGACGTCACAATGGCTGAGGCGAATGGCGATGAGAAGACAGATGTCAAATTAGAGGATCTGTTTGTGGACGTTGATTCAGACGAAGAATTTCCCAGTTCAAGGCCGGATGGAGTCAAGCCCTCAAGTCCTCCCGTAGCCCCCTCGTCGCCGATGTACGGGACCCCTTGCGCAGCCTCTGCGGTCGATATATATCAAGATGTTTGCTGACGATTAAAATAGAGGCAACGGGGACAAGATCAGCGCCTCGGACCCTGGGATAATGCGCATGTTCTACCAGCGATTATTCCCCTTCCGCTACTTATTCCAATGGCTGAACCACAGCCCCACGCCGACCAATGATTTCGGCCACCGCGAGTTTGCTCTCACGATACACGATAATACAGACAATGAGATATACCTTAGATACCAATCCTACCCAACCGCCGATCTGTAAGGCCCAGAGTCACACTCCCATCTCTGCTACGGGAGGTGCAAAGCCTCGGACTGACCTGTTGCCCCCCTCTCAGCATCCGAAAAGACATCATAAACAAACTACCCTCACGTTTCGAGATTGGGCCCGTATACACAACCAACCCGCGCGACCGAAAAACGTTGCGGAATCAAAACTCATTCAAACCCCTCGCGAAGGAGCTGTGCTTCGATATCGATTTGACCGACTACGACGGCATCCGTACATGTTGCGACAAGGCCAACATCTGCATAAAATGCTGGCAGTTTATCACTATGGCCATCAAAGTCGTAGATACGGCGCTGCGGGATGACTTCGACTTTAAGCACATCATGTGGGTATACTCGGGCCGACGTGGTGCACACGCTTGGGTCTGTGACAAGAAGGCGCGTGTCATGGACGATCAGAA
Organism: Xylaria arbuscula; assembly: GCA_022385695.1. Taxonomy (NCBI): domain Eukaryota; kingdom Fungi; phylum Ascomycota; class Sordariomycetes; order Xylariales; family Xylariaceae; genus Xylaria; species Xylaria arbuscula. Next base: position 138,532 of record MU279390.1, read on the forward strand.
GCGGAGGGCCATCGCGGGGTATCTGGAAGTGATCCGGGGCGGTACACAGAGCGGGAAGAAAGTAAATTTATGGCGGCCGCTTCATCCGCATCTGAGGTAGGTCACCCATTTCCTACATTCAGCTAGCCCAACGCCTCGTCAACGAAACTAACGCCTGCGCAGCCGAAGCCTCGATATCTTGGCCCCGCACTTCCAGAACGACGTGCTCGAAACCCAGGATCCCTGGGCGGACAGCGAGCGCGCCGAGCACCTCCTCACCCTCCTCCCCGACAAGACCCTCAACGAAAGCCTCCGCAAGAAATGGGACTCGTCGCCCGGCCGCGCGAGCACGTCGAAATGGGCCGACATCGACGCGCTCGCCAAGAGCGGGGCGAGCAAAGGCCTCGACACGCGCGCCCTGCTGGAGGCGAAGCAGGACATCGTGCTGGAGTACACGTACCCGCGCCTCGACATCGAGGTCTCCAAGAAGCTGAACCATCTGCTCAAGTCCCCCTTCGTCGTCCACCCGGGCACGGGCCGCGTCTGCGTCCCCATCGACACGAGCAGGCTCGACGAGTTCGACCCCACGGCCGTGCCGACGGTGCAGGAACTGCTCGGGGAGATCGACAGCTGGACGGGCAGTGACGAACCCACTGCTTCTTCTGCCGGAGACGGCAAGACGCCTGCCGACTGGGAGAAGACGAGCCTGAAGCCGTACGTGGAGTATTTCCGGTCTTTTGTACTGGCGCTTATGCGCGACGAGCGCGATCCTAAGATTAAGAGGGAGAGAGAGGATGGCGAGGGAATGGATTTCTAGACCTTGGCCTGTCGAGTCTGACGTCGATCTTGCATACGTGTTATATCATGATGGTATAAAGGGGCCGATAGGATGGGATGGAGAATGGCCACAGGTATTGCTGCATGAGGCAGACGTCGTGCGCTCCGAATTGAAGCTGATTGATTCCTTGGACGGAGTTTGGAAGGGTAAGTCAGACCCGGGATATATCTATCGTCAAGCTAGGTAGTGTTGACGCGGGTCAGCCGCCCATGTATATATGTATCACTATATTAGGTACGTTTGGAACGGATTCGGATACATATGGAGCGACACTGGATGTCGTCGTGATCATAAATACATGCTAACTAGGCGATACGCTTCACAACTCGGTACTTAATAACGCCATCTACAGTAATTTCACTTTGGCCAGTTATTTTTCCATCTTGGTATAGACTCCCTAGGCATTTTCTTCCTTCCTTATCCGATATCCGAACCCGCCAAATAGAGGCGAAATAACAAGTGTCCATCTCACAAGATTATATGCCGCCATGATACTCCCCCCCTGTCGGCTTGTTCATCGAAGTATTGGACGTGACAGCGACATGAAAAGCGCGGTATGTAGATTGTATGGTTTGGTTATGAGCCCCCCTTTCGAGGACAGCTTCCTTCTCAACAATCGATTGTTCGCCTATTACATTTGTAAGAAACACAATGCGGCGTAGTGTCGTACTTCTGTTGCGGCATTATGCCGCCTTTATGCTGCCTTTCAAAAGCCGGCCAAATCCAGCTGCCAGAAAAATGACATCCTCGCCTATACAGATGAAAATGCAACCGTTATACACCTTGCCCTTTGTGCAACAAGTGGAGTGAGCCAGTGCGGCCTTTACTTAGGGAGTGGCCATAATTTAGTATTCCCTTCCGGATCGGCCAGCTCAGTGCCTCTCCCAGCACCATTTTCGAGCAATAACTGGCGGATCAGACGATTTCAATCTCAATAGAAATTCTGTAGGTCCGGGGCCCCGCTACCGAAGTTACCGGGGGCCTGCCACTGGCTCGGTTGCTGCGCAAAATTTTGATTTTGTTGAGACGGCGGTGCAGGTTGTGATGAAGCCTGGTAGCCTCCTGGAGGGGGGAAGTTATCGTCATATGAGACACCACCTTGACCCTCTCGCGTCCCTAAGTCATCTAATGATCGGTAACCGCCCCGTCCGCCCCGCCCACCACGTCCGCCTCCCCGTCCCCTGGGAGCGCCGCGATGACCACGACTTGACGGCGCACCCCTAAAGCCACCACGGTTCCCGCCTCGGCCCGGGTGGTTTGAGGTGTGGAAACCCCGTGAATTGTTGTTATTGCCATATCCACCACTGGCGGACCGTTGTTGTCGATCATCACCGTCTACCTTGTTATACTTGCGTTTGCCTCGTATAGCAAAGCCGTCACTGTCGTCGTCCGAGGCGTCTTCAGGCTCAATCCGCAGCATCACCTTTTCACCAACCTCTGTCTCGAACACAAATGCTTTCTCGGGTGGTATAGGTTGCCATTGCTGGATCTTGTTTACATCTGAAGGACGAGCGCCTCGACGCGTGGCGATGACGACAGACGGGATAGCGGAATCCGTGTGGTAAGGTGCAGTTACAGGAACGGGCTGCAGGGAAACAGCCCATAGATTGTTGTCCCAGGATCCTATCCCGGCGACCCTCCACTGCATCTTGGCGTGCATCCCGCCGATCTTCTCTAATACATGAGGTGGGCATGGTTTCGGGGTGATGATGACGGCGTTTGCCTGGTACTTGACCTCACTCTCAGGCAAGGTGGGGGCGAGGAGCCCAATTAATTGCTTAGTAGTCTCTGAATGGATCATGTAACTCGTGAAGAAGACGGTTTTTCTTATAGCTAAACGTTCGCTGCGACCTCGTTTTGATCTGTCGTCGACTATCAAGTTGTGGCTGTTGACCAAGTGCTGTACCTCGGCTACTTCAACAACTGGGTCTAGGTTTGTGGAGATGTCTGTGACTTGGATGACCTCTGCCGCGATGGGGCCGCGGGAGGGCTGTGCGCGAAGGTCCTTTTGGCGCCGGTTGTACTCGTCTAAGAACTCCCTGAATCCAATGACATGATTGGGGCGATCCTCGTATATGCGAATTTCCTGCGCATGCTTGTACGTCTCCATAGTGGCTTTGAGAAAGGCCTGCTTGAACAGCATTGTATTCTTGAACCGCTCACTGTTGGGCCCAACCTCGGGCTTCAGTCCTATCATGTCAAACTGCAGGCCCTTGCTCGTGACGATGCGCTTGATCAGGTCGGAGAAGCCGCGCTCACTGCGGCCGGTCAGCAGCACGCAGAGGGCGTCCTTCTGCTTCATGCTCAGCTGCACTAGCTCGACAATCTTTTCGTTCCACCAGCTGGCCCAAGCACGGGGCTCCTCGCGCTCGACACCATCACCCGTGGCTGCGAGGATGCGCGAATCGTGCCACCACCCGCCATTGACGAAGATATCGGGGCTGCCGAGGCGGCCCAGAGTCGAGCTATTCCAAAGCCTCGGGTTCGGTAGGGGGGTCTGGAACAGCGTGTTGTCAAAGTCGTAGACGTGGATGGTGTTGATCTTATCAGGCGCTACGCGATGCAATACTGTTAGCAAGACTTCATTGTTGTAGAGGCTGCGCGACGGCGAAACGTACCAGGAAGTTGGGCGCTCAGGATGGACCATCGGCCGAGGGCTGTCACCGTATGGAGGCCATTTGCCATCCCACTCGCTGAGCCATTAAATACGCCGTTCCCATTCCCATTCCCATTCCCGCTTCCGCTTCCGTTCCCATCCCCATACCTCCCAGGCCTCGACCCCATGCTGCCGCGCAAAAGCTGGCGTGTACTCGAGAGCGTGCGGGCGATGAACATGCACTTGGTTAGATGGGCATGCTGGTGGTTCAATCAATGTGACTTCGACGAGGAGCCGCCAACGCCTTCGGTCTAGATGGCACACTCTCAAAGCAGCCGGCGCACGTTGCTTCGTTGCGAAAGAGACGGGGAGACTTAGTCCTGGGAACTGGATATGTTACCACACATCCCGACTAGTTTCAATGTTCTATTCTCCATTGGAATATGTACTAGCTTACCTTATCTACATACATGGGTAGATTTGATAGGTATACATTAGTGGGGTTTAACTCCGAGTCTTTGCAGAGAGAACCCTGCTCCACTTTAGTACTTGGTAGGCTGCAGTTCCCAACTGCAACCCATTCAACTACCTAGAGTCCAGCCTACGAAAACGCATGTTAAACCGCCAGCAGAGCACCTCGTCTGTTAACCTGCCTACCTCTCGACATTAACAGCAGAGGCCTAATTAGAACAGCCCTATGTAGAATTCTATGACAGAAAAAAGGTACTATCCTACTAGCTTACATCTCTGCCTAGGCATCTCACCTGTATTCGTGTGATAACTGGTTGCCAATAGACATCACTGACGAAGAGGTACTCAGATCGTTCTCGGCAATGTCAAACCGAGCAGCTATCAGCCTCATGAGGCCGAAATCATCTGCTGAGGTCCTGATTTTACGATGTCATGTCCGGCCTGGAGTTAGTAAAGCACGTGAGGGAGTGGTCTCTATCACCGATGAAGCTATTGAGCTTTGCGTTTCTGCGCCACCACAGGATGGCAAGGCGAACAAAGCAGTTTTGGAGGTACTCAGTGAAGTAAGTGAGCCCTACCTTTCCCATGCCCATAGCCCATACTCAGTCTCAGCCAAACCCGATTCCTCATACCGTCGGTCCATACTCACCGCGTGCAGGCCTTGGGAACGCCAAAGTCTGACTTGCAGATCACCCATGGATTGAAATCTAAGGATAAAACTATCCGTATGCTGAGTACATCTTTGAAACTAGGATGCCCTGACGACACCACAGATATCGTCAAAACTGTAAGAGAAAAGCTAGATCCCACGGTGTCGTCTTATACCAAGACGGGCAGGTAAAGCTTGGAACGTCCTCATCACGACACAACGAACACTGAAAAATCTGTAATGGATCGTATTAGCCTTGTCGTCTCTAAGTTCAACTCTTATTTAACAATTTGTTGGAAGGCCCAAAACATCAGGAATGATAGAACAATGTGGTGATAGACTAATCATGCTCGTAAACGAGTCATAAACAGCCTCTAAGGAATCTCATCATAGAAAAGGGCGTGAGAACTTCGGATACCGGGGGTTAAACTTACCACTCGAAAGTCGTGTTCCGCTCCTTGTAGGCAACGGAGACACAATTGTATCGGCTGAGAAATACTTCATAGGTTACACGAGACGTCCGATTACATATATACAGGTCTGAATCACTCAGGCATTCACCACTTCATTGTGCTAACGTCGAGACGGGTTTGATCTCGACGCCGTATTTCTCCTTTAGCCTGTCCCGCCTCCGTTCTTCGTATCCGGGTGGCTGGATTCCTATCATGCAGGTCAGTAAGATTAAATATGTGCGAGGTTGATGAGGTAGATTCCGGGTTGGGGATGTACCTCTGCCCTCTCCGACGTCAATTATTGTCTCTTCTATCGGTCGCCTGCGGTTCTTCCGGAGATATTCTTTGCGCTCATACTCGTCCATCTCAGGGACCTCAGTCCGCTTACCACGTAGGCTGCCGCCGGTATAGTCAAATGTAGTCATGACGACCGCGAAGGCGGCACCAAAGCCAAGAATACGCGGCATACGGCCAGCTGTTGTTCTCGCGGTTAGCTATCGAACATGTGAAAAGGAAAGTTCGAGGACCGTACTCTTCAGGCCCAGAGCAGCACCTCCGAGGAAGGAACCGATCGTTGTGTTGAAGGTATCATCCTTCTCGCGCAGATTGGCGGCAGCATCCTTGGAGAAGCTGTAGACAGTTGTGAGGGTGACTGGCACGGTCTGTGTTAGCAGTAGCTCTGGTCGATAGGATGGCAACAGCATGGTTCCGTACCAAGTGAGGCGATGGTGCCGCCGGTCCGCGTGAAGACACCCCAAGCGCCGACGTTCTGTTTCGCGAGCGAATTCTGCACGGCCGAGAGGAGGAGACCAGCTCCACCACCTACCAGGGCGCCCTGGAGACCGGACTTGACGGCATCTTTCTGGTGGAATGGCTGTTCCTCGGCCAGCCTCTGGATGGGGTGAGGATTCGCCATCTTGAGACAACCGAGAGACGGTCGCGGTAGAATAGTGGTGGAAATCGTAGGTTTGGCGGAGGTTGGCAGGCAAGGCAAGCAAGCGGGAGCAGTTAGTTCCAATGCTTACAGCTCTGGTCAATTGAATCACTCTGATTCGAGGCCCCAATCTCTTTCCACCGCGGTTTTTCCTATTGGTCGAAAGATGTAGGTACCTATGGGGCACCTCAGGTGGGCCCAGTAAATCGGAGCTGGACTTACATCTCCTCCGTCAAGCTTTTCATTGGTTACTATCTCTGAATATCTAAGGCGGATAGGTATCTAAACATAAATAGATGACCGGGTATTATGATATGTATGACCCCTTTTAGGTACATAAGCTGCGGTTCTCGATATGGGTGCTACCTGCATAATTGTTGGACGAGGGTACTTGACAAAGACGAGACCAACTGTAGGTAACTCCGCTTCTACGTCACTACACCTACAGCGGATAAGGCCTCTGTAGGCCCAAGCTACAGCACCAGCACAGCCCATTTCCAGCACAGCCAAGCAAAAATAGTGTGGGCCTTGGAGCTCGAAGGCCTGAAGCTCACGCATGAAAGATAAGTCATCCGGCAGAGCAAGCTCTTAGCCGTCAATGCCTCTGCTCTTACATGCCATCCATGCTCACTTCATCCCTAACGCCTCATCCGAACATGCGCCTTCACACGGGATAGCCAGCGTTCCTCTAGGCCCCGGCTCCTCTGAGCGCCTCTGCTCTCCGCATCACCTACTCTTTACTCATCCCGGCCTCCCTCGGATCGCAACGCCTCCGCCAAGCCACGAGCCGTCCGCTACAACAGCTTTTGGTGAGCAGGCTCCCAGATCACGCTCTTGAAGCTGTATATCAAGAACCCGCCGAGCTTCCGGCTGTTGGCTCGGCCCTGTTACCCCCTCGTCATCGATCAGTCGGCCGACCATATAGAAGGTGCTGTTGAACGCCTTTCCAGTCTTTTGTGTGTAACCTCGATTCTCAGTCTTGCTGCAAACGCCATAGCCTCCCCTCTCATTCTCATTTTCATTCTCATTCTCATGGTCATGGTCATTTTCATTCTCATTTCCATCACCAGACATTTACAGCTGGAGTGTCCGTGGGTATTTTGAGTCTTACTGTCTGAAGAATGCATGTACCCCTTTCTCCTTGTGCTTTTCAGATCTGCACCTTGCCCAGGTCGTCTCGCTTATGTTATAGTAAGGATTTAAGGTCAAGTCAAATCGAGCCAGCCTCTGATCTCATGAGAGCTTCGCAGATAGATAGCATTATCCAACCCCCAACACGACAACCCAAGTTGGGTTTTAATTTAGATCTTGTGGCTACTCCTGTTCATTTCATTCACTTGTTGTCCATGCTTGCACTTCCTCCGATAGTTAATTTGCTCTTCATTATCCCTCAGCCCTGGTTAAGCGTAATTACTGATTCTCCCCCAGGCATTGAAGCTATAATTATCGGGTCTCTTTGATTAAAAGCGGAAACCTGATGAATGCTGTTGTGCGAGACGCTGCTTGGTTCCATTGCACTTGACGTTTTGTCAGAACTCAAAGCATCCATAACGAGCATATGTTACATCCGGTTCCTGGTCTCTCGACCGCGCCCAAGCTGAGACCTCGCATGTGCGCTTTCAAGTGTTACCGCAGATATGGCTACACTCTCACCCCCTTTGTCGCCTCCCTTGGGCATGGAAGCTCTCTCTCGTGAACGTACCATAAAGGACATGGCTATACGTAATTTCTGCACGACAACCAGCGCCCATGGTGAGTGATCATTACATTCATTCAGCATACTACCTCTCTCTTGTGACCTGCGAGCAGCTAACCCAGTGAAGCCTACTCTTCGCCTTTGTTCCTTCGCCGTTTCCTTGAGATACAGCTGTCGGAATTGCCATATCCTATGGATCCAGGTTGCTCGAGCCATACTATGCTTCTCCTTCCAGACCAAACATATGAAAATGACGATGAATCTCATCTGTCCATTTTATGTGCGGACTGTAGGTGTCATTTCCATGTGGCAACTCACAAGGCTCGTGCCAGGGACCTAGATAACTCGAAGCATCCCAGTCACATGCTCATTCCTTTCTCCGACAACACGCAAAACTACAAGCATGGCGCAAAATTTATCTGTGCTGTTGAAGACTGTTATTACAGAGTGGGAATTTCGGTGAAACCACCAAAGCTTAATAGCTGGCAAATTGATCAGTTAAGAGACGATGCTAGAATGCTCCATAATCTACATCGGGCAAGAAAGGAAGACCCTGACAGGTACTCTGACATTCCGGATACCTGGGCCATTGCATCTACTATTCCAACATTGGCTAAGTACATCGAGGATCGTCTATCGAAACCTACAGAAGAAATCCTCAAGATCAAAAAAAGAAACAAAAGATTTTGTGTCTCTTTTGGTAATGATTTCGATGATCTTCTTCGATCACTAGGCTTTGAGGAAAGAAACGATGAGGAGGGTGAAGAATGCTGGTACATTACAGAGACTGGACTGCTTGCTGAAGGGTTCCCTAGTCCAAGAAGAGCACACCTGCAGGACACTTTGGAAGAATTGCGAACATTTCTCCCTAGTTCGAATACTACCCCTGCCTGGGCGAAACTCATGGACGCTTTTCCAGGGTACCTGCCACGTCGCGAAGCCGACCTTGTCACAGCAAACGCAATTTCGGAAGAGGACCTGATACTACTAGGTTGCTTAAAAGAATTCTCTCCCCAGTGGTTCAGCTGGGCTGCCATTCTTCTGGCTAGTATATGCCCTTCTCGTCGGGATACGTTTCTCGACGCCGGGCTACGGTGTATTCAGGAGCGTAGCGAACAAGCATCCCTAAACATCATTATGTATAAATCCCAATTTGACCAAATGCCCTCTATTGAGCCCGAAATCCAGGCCGCGTTCAATTTCTTCGGGCTGACTACTGAGGATGGCAAAGACACTGCTTGCGTCTTAAACAAGTATCGTGTCATGGTCCAGGCTAATGGAACTGATTCAGTCAGAAAAGAAGCTTCTCAACAGCTTGAAATTATCAGCAACTACCTGGGAGCCGACCTACTTGTCGACGTTGCTCGAGATGACTCTTTGGCCATTCCTACCCCTTCAGCTACTCCGAACAGCAGGCGAATGAGCATCGGTTCCGCCAGTCGATTACTCAAAGTAGATGCGGCCTTCACTGCGGAACTAATTAGGGAGTTCGCTGCCAATGTAGTAAGTGTCTAGCCCTTCGTCATTTTTGGTATCTTTGCTGATATTTCCTGCTAAATAGGAAGACCAGGTGGACCGGAGCAAGATTGTTGAAGCACTCGAGGTTTTAAGCGACCTCAAATTACAACAGGATAAACATTCTGAAGCGCAAAGTCTGCAAGAGGCGGCGGATTTTCTACGAGTAACAGAAAATGTTGCAGCGAATCAACTTAACTCCGCTAATGCTGGTCAATCCTTGATCGCAGACCCTGCAACCGCCTTCACTGCTCCTCCAGGCTTGAGGAATATTGGTAACACTTGTTACTTGAATAGCCTATTACAGTATTTCTACAACGTCAAACCTATTCGAAACATGGTTCTCGATTACGATCAGATTCAACTGGGTTTAGACGATGCAGCCGTGAATAACCGGCGAACTGGGGGCAATGGTACACAAGTCACTTTAGAGGAAGCTATTGTAGCTGGTCAATGTGAGTTACATATTCACCAATTACTTCAAGATTACTAACTCTTAAAGTCGTCCAAGAACTTCGCCGTCTTTTCTCGGAGCTACAGACCACAACAAGCGCTGCTGCCAGTCCCTCACAAAAACTTGCCAACACTGCACTTTCATCTGCCAAGGAAATACTCACTTCAAAAGATCAGAACCAGCCGCCACCACTGCCAGCACGTCCTTCCCCGATCCCGCCTCTTTCTCCTGACAAAGAACATAGTACAGTAAATATTACTGTCGAGCCTATCAACGAGAATCATTGCATACCAAGTTCTGAAAGTTCGCAAACGCTCGTCAATGAAGTCAATGACATTGAGGTGGAATCATACGTTAAAGAGCAGACCAATGATACCAATCTCAATTCCATCAATCATACTATGGAATCATCTCCAGAGGATAGAGCACTGTCGGATACAGTCGAACATGTTGAAGATATTACGATGGAAGAACCTCCGATACTCCTCTCTCTAGAACAGAAGATTTCTCAAATATCCCAGCGTCTTGAGCGGTCTGACAGATCAGGAACCTCTCAGCAAGACGTGGAAGAGATCATCGGAAATATCTTGGAGCATTTGATGCGTGCAATTCGCCCCGATGGGCCAATGCAAAGTAAACCTAATCTCCAGGCAGACAAAATCACTGAGCTCTTCTTCACTACTATTGTTAATTCCACAATCAAGACGGCCACGGATGATGTGGCACGCTCCGGTGCTTCTTCCATTGAGGAAGACATACTCAACGAAGAGGTCGTTCCGGAACGATGGATCACCGCATTCCCTCACCCCAACAAGGACGAAATGACAAAAAATACTCTATACGAGGCACTTGACAGGTATTTCTCATACGAACTTCTATCTGATGGCAGTCTTGCTCGATATACCACCATACGGGCCCTACCACCCATTCTTCATATATGCATTCAGCGGAGCGATGCTTCTGGCGTGAAGAATAAGAATCCAGTCATTATACCTGAGGAACTGTATATGGACCGATATATGGAGGCTACACCCGGCTCCAACCTGTGGAGTTCCCGCCGACGGATATGGGCCGTGAAAGAGCGGATCAAAGAACTCGAATCAAGGATATCCAGTAGTGTTGACACCGTATTTAAAAATTCGGACTCACATGAATGGAACAGTTATGCAGCTGCTCACTCTAATGTGGAGCAGTCTCCTGAGATCAACTTGAGCGAGCTGTGGCCGGATTTGCCGCCGCGAATCAAGCGAACTTTGGAGGCAGCTGAACTTGGTCAACCAGCCGAATCAAAATCGACCAAGAGGAGATCATTATCCGACAGCTCCGAAAATGGGAAATCCAGCTATCTTGATGCCCTGTTTGAAGCTGGCCAAAAGTTTGATGATATGGATTCCTCAGATCTCATTAATCTGCGCAAAGAAGAAGGTTGCGCATTTGATTCCTTAAAGCAACACAAGTTCCTTTTGCATGCTATGATTTGTCACGGAGGTGGAATGAACGCTGGGCATTATTGGGTCTGGATACGAGACTTCAAGAATCAGGTCTGGTACAAGTACAATGATAGCCTTGTAACTAAAGATCCGAGAGACTCGCAACAGGTCATTGATGAACTTAACAACAGTGGCGATCCATACTATGTAGCATATGTTCGAGACGAGCTGAAGGATGATCTCGTCGAAGTTCCGCAGCGAGCTCAGGCGGGAGATGACGATACCAATATGACCAGTGTCTCGGAGGAGTTGGAGGTGATCGATAGCATAGCCATCGACACTCCCCCGCAACCAGTTAACAGTCCTGTTAACACGCCTCTGTCGGAGACTGAAATGGGAGATGCGCCATCAATAGCACTGCAAGATTAGGTAGAAGGAAGCTACGTTTTCATGTTAATAAGTGTGTTGTAAGCGAAGTTTGGCGACCTCTACGGGTTTGGTAGGCCGCTGAATAATAGAGTCTGCTAGAATACTCGTCGCGAAGTGTGTCCTAGTTTGTCTACTGCAGTATAATGTGATAGTGCCGCCTTTTTGATTTACTCGCATTGAACAGCTTTTCTTATGCCTGGATGCTATTATGAGTGTTAAAATGTGCTCCCTTGGCAGTGTACCTTTCACGAATGGATGCTGAAACAAAGAACCGGAAGGAAGATGTCGTGTCAAGCTTGGAAGCAGGGTCTATGATAGTGTAATAATATTTTCGCTCAATTATTATTCTCACCTCTCTTGAAGGTATCAATGTGCAGCGACAGAACTCAAATATAGCATAGCACCCCTATCTAAACTACTAGCTAAATGCTAAAAGATAAGATGTGAGAGCTTTGTAATCCTACTCCCACAGACCCCTGTTTTGTACAGAGCAGGTCAGCATGACACCTGAGCAAATCCATTTGCAATATTCACATTTCAACGGCCTAGCACACTTGAAGAATGGAAATTCACAGTTACAGTATTAACTTATGCAGCAACAAAGGAGTAGAATATCAGTTAATTAAGTACTTGAAGGCTATCTAGAACACAGTGTCACAGAGTACATTGAGGCATTTGAATATAGCTAGATAGTTGCCCACGAAGGTTTTGAGACCTTCGTGTAACAACAAGTGTCTTTATTTACCCCAGAGTACGAGGTTCTTGATGTCACAATCTCAGAAGACAAAGGACCTGTAGTGTATATAGTTGCGGCCTAGGTCACGAAGAAGTTTAGCCTTCATTTTACGACAACAAGAATTCACGTAACCCCTATACTAAGGCTGCTGACAGCTGATAATTGTACGTCATTAAAAGTTATCTCCCCTTCGAAAGTCTCGGGACATAAATTGGGGTTTCAATTCCCCGTTTGCGTATTTCACTCTAAATAGACTTGTTTAATATGCTTGAGGGAACATATCAGAGCAAGAAGTATGACTAGGCTACAAGTGGAAATATTAAATTAGTGATTCCTGGTTTCAAATTTGTCTCTTACAATATCTATTCTGAAGGCACATATTGGCACAATAATGAGCCTCTAGGCATGAAAGGAAACTACTTTTAATTCGAGTTATATCAAAGATGAGCCACAGTGCGCCTGCCAAAGCTCTAAGTTTTGAATGCAGAGCGGAAGTCAACCTCCTGCTCCCATGGTATCGTTTAGTCGGAATCCAACCACCACGTGCTGCGATACAACTCTCAAAGGAATAGGTACCTTCAGAGTATCAAATACACTAGCAACTGCTGCAGTTGGTCCTTAAAACGGATTGCTTTTCATATCCAAGTCCATCTTCTAACCAAACTGCAAACCATGCACTTCTTGGTTGGTAATAGCACTATGCGGCCCCTAGGATGTATTAAAATATTGGTCAAACTCCAGAATGACAGTTGATGTATGGCCAGATATACAGCACGTGGGTTATCTGAATCCAATTAGCATTCACTCAGCTACCACAATTTTACTTAAATATTATGTTCCCAGAATGATCAGCTGCTTTCCTTTGGTTGACTGACTCTAGTTCTAGTAACAGCTATTAACTAATCATCGTTGATGTACCTAGCTCTTCTTCTTAATCTATGTACACTGTGTAGAGATATTGTATGTGTCTCGCTTCCATCGGGCTTACTCTCAGACTATTTGGTAGTGAATGATACATATGACCTTATTAATAATGGACTCCTGGGAGACAAAGTTTCTGCAGCTCTGTACCTGTTGTAGTTTTTTTTCACCTGAGGAGTTTCTGGTTTTCTGACACGTTCCTCTCCCATCTGTCTTCTGCAACAGCGGGCAAGACAGAATCTTCACCACTGCGCTGATTCTTTTCCTGTCTCCATTTCTTCCCCTGAATTCTTCAACTCGGATAAGAACAGACACGTTCCTCATTACCAAGGTAATTTATTCTCCCTTTCAGTTTCCGGGTCCTGCAATCTTGAGCCAAGTCGATCTATCCTACCAGCCTCCCTCATACGTCCTCGTTCATTCTCAACATCTCGACCAATACCTGCCCTGACTTATGCCTCTCAGTCTTTGAAACACAGGTTCCAACCTCTCTGATAATGTCGCTTCCCCCACCGGACTTTCTGCCAGTTTTGCTGGGTTACGGCGTCTTCAGCAAAGATCGTAATGGGAACGTTACTTTGGACCAGAACGGCTATCCTGTGTATCTGATCCCCCCTGGGGATGACTTCCTCAAGGTGATGCCGTCTAAAGAATCTCAACAATTCTGGCCTGTCAAACGTGATCAAAACATGTCGAAGACTGTTTCAATTGTCCTCCTGAGCCTTGTGGTCAATACCGATTGTCAAAAAAAGGAGATGATCACTGAGATTGGGTGGACGATCTACGACATGGCTACACGGTATAACGGCGCAAAAGGTGGCCGAAAGAAGAGAGTTTCTGGATGCCTTGCCCCTGGTCCTCGTGGTGAGAATATTACAAAGCTTGCACTCAGCAATCATTTCATTGTCAAGGACACAGCAAATCACCACCCTGGAACTTGCAACTTGCCAGCTCACGAAGCGCAGCCATACCACTTCTGCTACCGCAAATCCGTCTTCATCAAGCGTAGTGACGTTAACAGAACTCTTGAAGAAGCTTTCAATAAAGCTTCTTATGCCGAGCTGTCACGGGAGGATATTGACAGAGGATGTCGACGTGCTGTTGTTCTCGTAGGCTGGGGAGAGGAGAATCATCATCCTCAGGTCAAGGCTGCATCTTGGTACAAGAACAACAAGCTTTTTCGTCATTGGGATGTTAGACGTCATCCAGTAGTCCTGAAACATATCCCGAATCCGACGTACATCACCTGCCTGGACGTTTTTGGAGTTCAGCACCGAGCGCAGTAAGTGACCATGCCATGATTTTTGTGCCCCAAGCCATCAAGAAAACAAACGCTCCATTGTGGGGCATGATTCTTTCTCGAAAGCTTTACACCTTTTCTGGATACTCGGATCATACGTAGATGTTAACCACTGACTCTTGGGTGTTATAGTGACAAAGAGATCGGAAACAACGCTGGTAATCGCTCGGCTTTCACCATTCAGCTGCTTGTTTGCTTGTGCTTCTTGACCCATGAGAATCACGCTCAGCTCAAATCCGGCAAGTACTTGGAGCCAAAGCCCAATTTCCCCGGCACTGAGAGTACTATTGCCAGAGATAACAGACCCCCTGGATCTGCGCCGCTGTCCGCCGAACGTGTTCCGATTTTGCATTGATGCATGGCTATCCGACAGAATCGGACAGATGGTTCGAGTTCGTAGTAGGATTGGGGATTCACAACCGTGAAGGATGTTTCAGGTTCGTAGATTCATCTTATTTCACTTCTCCAGAATATTTGGCAACTGAAAACTAACAATGATGTGATACAGTAGTCACCCAACGGGCCACCGAACATCTTATTGCCGATTCTTAGAGGAAATACTCAACCAACCTCATTCAGAGTTTCACTACCCTAGCTTCTCCTTGTTGTTTTTTTTTTTTTTTTCAAGAGACCCACGAATGCGTCATAATCCAAACGGAGGCTGTGTGCAATATGCACTACGGAAATGGTTCTAGCCTTTCTCTGGTATAGAGTTTTCGGCCTCGGAATAGTCAGCTGTCCGGCCCCAGCCTATTGCCATAGAATGCTGCCTGACCTGTTATCCTCCGGGAGATGTTTGCAATTCGTATAGACTTAGAGTCAAGACCTTGGCCAGAGGGCTTCCAAAAGCCACATATGCAGGACGCTTGGCACCATAGAAGTCTGTGATAATAGAATAATAATCTGCAACCACATCCATAACGTCCTATGCTTTATATGCCGTAAGCCATTGTCCAAGGAACACTTTCGTTGAATTTGAGGTCCGAGGAAGCTAGGATGATTTGATTCTTTATGGAAACTCTACGAAACGGTAATCGGAAGTATTAAATCCTTTTCTTATGCGCCTTTACCCAATGCCCTTGTATTTATGAGTGTACTTTCTTCAATATACGAAGTCTTGATATTTCATTTGCAGTCCATCTAGAATTAATCGACTAGCTCATTTCAGTGATTCGTCTTCGCCAACCCACTCATGGCCGCATCGACGTCCGTTACCCATCATACCTCCCAGAAGTAAGTTTAATCGCCTTCCTTCCATATTACCCTTCAAAAGCATGTAGTCTCTCAGTCAGTCGGCTTGTTCGCCATCCGCGTCCCTTGACCGATATCAGCCAAACAATGATCAAGATGGCTACAGTAAGCGTGATCCCAATTGCCCAAAATATCCACTGTCCTTGATCTAGGTCTCGAATATCTGACGTGTTCATACCGAAGTAGCTCGTTACGAATGACAATGGGAGGAATATCACCGTCACCACGGTGAAGACGAAGATGGCTGTATTCTGGCCCTCTGCCCTGATCTCAAGCAGCAATGCAGCCTGTTCGTGCCGTTATTACGGTACGTTAGCCTCGACAAATATTCAAAAGGGAGCCTCACATACCTGTCTCTTCAATCTTTCCGTTGTGTCTTCTAGTTTCTCGAGGTCGGCCAAAAGATTCTCATGTTTAACTCTCGCTTTCTCTTGTAACGTTTTTGCCACGCGGATTGATTTCCGATACTCTATGTTTGTCTGAGGGCCCTGACCGCGGTCAATAGCAACTTCATTCTCACTAGTCCGTCTGGTCGAGTTTCTTGGGTTTATATCTTCAAGAGCAGGTGCTTGTTCAGCGAAGATAGCAGCCGAGAATCTCTCCGCAATGTCGGTGACAACCCCCCGTTGTGATATTATTATGTCTCTCGCAATCCGCAGCTCATCTGATAGTCTCGAAAGCTGATATACTAGTGATCGTGTTACTTGGTAGCGGATAAGCCATTCCTATTAAGGACTTATCAGTTTCTTACAGCTGATGCTGAGCTAGAAGTAGAACGTACGAGTCTGAATATCTTCTGGGCGTAGAAATCCACCACAAGACGATTGAAGCTCGAGAACCGAGAGGGCGTTGAGAAGATAGAAACTCTCAAGAGGCAGAATAGTGAATGGTTGCTACCGGACTTTCCAAGTTCCTCTAACAGTAAACGGTTTTCCCTATTGTTATCGTCCGCTGCATCCAACCTGCCGGTTTCTGACTGAGCCTGCCGTCGTAGATTGGCAAGAATCCTGGACAAGTCTCGCTCTAAGTCTTGCAAAGTCTCCCCCGGTTTACGCGGCTGATAAGTAATGAGAACATCCAATGCTCCGGTATCTTTGCTTTTCTCTTCTTGTTTTGCCTTTGGTCTGGGACGTCTCCACCAAGACCATGACAAGATTCTAGCCTTTCTTGGCCCTAGAGCGTAAATGTGACCTTTGGAATCAAGAAAGAAATTTGATGAAAAGACGAGGGCAACGGTCCAGAGTTTCTTCAAGCTGATAAAAATCTCTTCTGAAGGACCCTCTTCATGCATGCGAAGTCGCATGTCTGCTTCGGCCTTTACCCACTCCCGCAAAGTGTTCCGCAATGAACATAACTCAGTGTCATTGGTTTTTACTCTGGATATGCCACTGAATTTCATCCAAGACAGAAGATTCTCTCCCATCTTTACTCTTTTTAGGTTGGGATCCTATACATGGTCAGTACCGCGCACTCTCCTTTGTTAATTTGCTGCACCTGCACGGACTCACCTCTTTCGCAGTCTCCAACATAACAAGAAACGAGGCCAGTCTCAACATATTGCTAAATTCCCAACCACATAGTTTTTTAGTTATTACGTCAGTACACTTAAACGCTAACCGACCGTTAAAAGGGTTTAGGCGGCTTATAAAGAAGCCGGCCACGCCTATCATTAAAACCAGTGGACGGTACCAACCTCGAGTCTGGAGTAATCGAATACGGTTGTCCATTTCTTCAACATCAAAAGGGGGGTTTTCCCAGAAGGCGTGCAAGAAGGTAGATGGAGGATGTGCAGCAGGCAGGTTCAGATCCTTGGCATTTGGCCACATCCACTTTGGGTTGAGGAAGGAGGCGGTGATGATATTTTCTAGAGTAAATCAACTTTCTCTATCCTAAGTGTAAAGGGCCCGGCAAATGATGTCTTACTCTTGTCAATGACTACGCACCAGAGTTCTCGAACGCACGCAGGCGTTGGATTGATGAACGCTTCTGTACTCGTAGTATCCGCAAGATCCCCGGTGAAACGGTAATGGTACTCGAGTAAAGATTTGGAGTAATGCATGGCGGTCCAATCTCCTGTTTCGGGCCGTTGATGGAGTCTGGACCACGGAGCGCCTACATGAAGAGTTGGGATTACAACCAAGAGAGGTTGGCTGGAGTTGAACTCAGTCGACTCTAGGCTGTTGAGCAAGTTCTCGTGCCACTCATCGCCGAACAAGGGAAAGGCTCCAGGACGAAAGTTCGGGCCATTCATGCCTCTTAATTCTTTCTGGTCCTTCAACGCTCTCAGCGAAGTCATGATCTCTCTCCGCTCTACATCATCCCATGCTTGCAGAGTTTGTTCCACTATTTTCTTTCCTTGTTGTCAATCTCGAGTTGTCTAACCTTCCCATGTATAGGAGGTAGGTAGCCATATGTAGAAGCAAAGATAGGAACGTACCAAAAACTGCCCAAAACTAGCATAATTATATGTAAGGTGACTAACAGCCAACTACTATTAGGTTGATACAACTTAAAGCAGAGGATTTGGACTATTACACATACATCCATCGGCACCTGTATTTAGCCTTGTGCTCTGGCTCAAGTGATACCTTGGAGGTATCGCTTGGATAGCATCGGTTAGAAAGCGGAACTGGCTCTGCGCCTTCGTCGTCTTCTACGTCCATAACATGGAACTTAACGGTACGCTGGCCGTCGCCGGGTGAATCGTTGTTGTTGGCCATTTCTTCATTCACATTTGATGAGCTTGGTACTGGTAAACCATCTTAGCTACAAGCCTATTCGAGTTTTGTACGAGAAATGGCGGGGCTTATGACTTAAGTCCGTTGATGATCATCACCTTCTCAAGCTAAATTGGAGATTATGTGTCCCCCTCCTCACAAGCTTCATTACCTATCTCAGTGATTGGCGGGGAATTAAATGGGAAAATGACGTAAAGGGCTACCCTGCTCTATGATGTGGAAGTAATGTTGGTCTAACACAAGGCAACTCAAGACACACGGATATTTTATAATTCGCAACAGAAACCTTTTTTTTTTTTTTCCAAACTTAGATTCCCAAGTTATGAGAAATATATAGCAATATACCGCCTTCAATTTTGAGTTATCACATTGGCAGCTAACTTTATTTCAGGAAATCGATACTATCCAATTGTTTAGGATCTCCAACACTGAGACTAATATCCTTGAGCTCGTCAAGGTCTGCCTTGGTATCCTCGAGGTCCTTTGCAATCATTCCCCAAGCATCAGGCCCCAGAGGCACGCGAATGGGGATCCGGCTGCCGCGATTGACGATGCGATAGATGGCCGCAGCTACCGAGCTTGGTTCTGCCCACAGACTACGTCCTTGCTCGCTCAACAGGTATGATAGCATGAGATTTGTAGGATAATTGGGGGTTTCGTACGCTGGGTGCCTCTCAGCCATGTGCTTCAATGAAGAGGTGGCGTAATTGGTTTTGACACCGCCGGGTTCAATATTGCATAGGTGGACTACCCAGCCAATTACGTTAGTTACTCTTCTTCACTTGCTCGTTTCAGAGACTTTGACGGTCTCCATTCAAATTCATTGACGCGGCCAAGATGGGATTTCGTGAGTACTTACTATTCCATGAACTAGGAAGCTCTTTCGCTACAGCCTCAGTCCATCCTTCCACTATGACCTGAAGTCAGTAATCACTGTTCGCAGGCAGCTTGTGTACATAGAATGACAATTAGAGCATAGGCATTGCCTAACAGGGGTTCAAGGGTTACTTGAGATGCCCCGCCCAAAACAATCACCGGCCATGCCATCTACTTACCGGCGAATTTGCTGGCGTGGTAGAATGAACTACCAGGGTAGCCAGTCCAGCCCCCCATCGAGCTCATGTTGAGTATCACGCCACCCTGTTGACCGTTCTTGGCGTTTGTCTCCCTCATGATGCCGAGGGCCCTCTTAGCCACGTCCACCACTCCCCAGAAATTAGTGTCCATAAGGGCACGCGCTTCGGCATCACCAGCACTTTCGGTATCGCCAACAAGGGTATACCCCGCGTTGTTGACCACAACGTCAATGCGGCCGAACTTCTCTAGGGTCGCCTCAAGGGCGGCGTCTATTGACGCAGTAGAATTCACGTCTAGTTCGAGCTGAAGAATGCGTTCATTGGTTGGCAGGTTTGACAGAGACGAGACATTCCGGGCCGTCGCTACGATGCGGTTTGAGGTCTGCGCGATGAGCTGGACTAGAGCCTGGCCAATTCCTGAAGAGCAGCCAGTGACTAGGTGTCGATCTTATGTTAGGAACCTTGACAGGGAATTCTAACAGTAGTGGTAGGCAGTGGGAGATTACTTACTGAACCAGACGGCATCGGAGGGTAGGTGATACGGTTTACTGTTTGGTCGGTCCATTGTACGCTCGCTTGTTGCACGTGAGAGCTGAATGCTGGGAGCCTAAGGTTTGATGGGATGCTTCAATATTTATATATGTATTCAATGTCACAAGCCACATCGCCTTTTCCATGGCAGTTCGACTGTGTTGTATCTATTAAACTGTGCCTGAAACGAGTACGCTGGTTTTAACCACACTAAGTCCGAGACTGGACCTTATGTCCATGAACCTGCATACGTCGTCCCCTAGTGTGGTTCTAGCTTAGAACTATCAATAATCATAGTTGATTAACCCTTCGTCTGTGAGTACATCTTGTTGGGATTGATAGACGTCCTAACGGTATAAAATGGACGGAGCAAAGGACCTTGAACAGATTGTGCGTGGTGCTGACAGTCACACTACTCCTTGTTATTTCCCACGTAGCGTCGTCATCCGAATCCCGAATTCCTCTTTTATTCATCGTCACGGGACTCGTTGTTGTCGTCATCATCAACAGAGTCCTCCAGCTCATTATTAGCTTTAGCCTTCTCTTCTTCTGCCGACTCTGCATTTCGCTTGTTCCAGTATCTAATCTTTTCGGGGATGGAAGGAGTAAAATTCCATGGCTTTCGCGTAAGATTTTTCTTCGGGACCTTCTCTTGGGCAGCCAAGACAATGAAGCTACAAGATGCAGATACCGAGTCCGCAAGGTTGATGCGGAATTCCGCGAAGGCGTTGCGAACTTTACCACCGTACCAGGTTGAAATTAATTTAAAATGTGCTTCGACATCTTCCAGAAGGGCAGACTTGAAGTCTATGCCCGACTGAAGGTAGAGGCTACGGTTATCTTGGCCATCGTCGGGGTTAGAGGACAGGCGGTCATGGCAGGCATCTTCCATTATTAACTCATATTTGTCTTTTTTGCGTTTCCTGATCAAGATTCCAACACTGTGCCGAGGAACTGTTTTCGACTAATAAAGGTCTCGTCGCTCGTGTTCGACTGGATTGAATGTTTTTTCAAACCACTTCCACGGTGCCTCCTCAGTGTGGCAGTGCTATCCAAATTGCCAAGTCAGCACCGAGGTACATCAGTGGGCTTGAAAATAAAACCTACGAAGTGGCATAGGCCGGCAACTGCTTCACGGCCCCGAGCAAATTCCCTCTTCGCCCATTCGCAAAACTCCCAGGTAGTCCAGCAGAACTGCGCGGCACCTCCTGTCGCTAGATCCCAATCTTTACGCTCATCGTCATCCCAGAAGGTAATCGGCGTCATACAGAGGGATGTCTTTCTATCGCTTCGGAAGTTGGAAAGAGCGGTAAAGGCGAGAAAGAGACGAATATCTAGAGGATGCGTGTATGCATCGGGCACTTGAGGGAGTTGCCCAGCATGGACAATATTCGTATCGGCGGTAATGCCGTATACTTGGGACAATATATGCTCGTGAAAAAGCCACACAATTTCCTGTTCCGTAAAGTGCGGAGGTGGCCACGGGGCGGCAGTAGCCGGATTCGCTTGGCTGGTAGCTGGGCCTTCGTTTTCTCGGGCATCTTGCAGAGGAATTGCAGGGCCAAGGACAGTCTGGACACGGCGTACTGGTTTCGGTGGTCCCGTTTCCTTGCGCATCTTGATGAACTCGACCACTATATCAAATAAGTTAATTGTCGGAGCACATGAGGGGCATTTCCTACGGGCAATTATGTTTGTGTTGAGAAAAGCGGCAACTTCGTCGGAGTCTGTATAAAGAAGGGTATCCCAATGCTCGCTCACATACACCTAGGAAATATCGGGCCCACGTACAGCAGCGTAGATGACGCGAGTTTGTAAGTAGATACGAAGAAGTTTCTTCAGTCTTATTGTGACGCGCAGTCGGAGATCTTCAAGGTTAGAATCATTCGGGCCCGATATAAATTCTGGCCATTACGACTGGTCCGGTTGTAAGCAAGAGCATAAACTAGAAGTGCATAGGACTAAAATAGCAAATTAGATGTTTGAATTAGCTCTGAAGAGCTCCCTCTTTTGTTTACGATAAAGTAGTTACGGGTTGGGGGGCAACCGCGACAATATAGTAGGTGCATCTCTGTGACTCGAACAAAAAGCTATGCAGTGTCCTTCTAGCTTAATGCGGGAGGGCTTAGAAGGGAAGGGGGAAACCTAGGGGAATGAAAGTACGGATTTCAAAAAGCTTGAGCAGCCTAGCGTACCTATTAACTAATTAACAACTTAATTAGCTAGGTACCTGGTGCCTCGAGCGGGAGAGAAATACCTGCTCTAGCATGAAGTCATTTTCTGGTGTTGGCTTAGCATATTGCGAACAGTAACAGAGTTTTAAGGTAGCAAAGGTTTTTATTTCCATACTGGAAACTCATTGTTACTTTCACTTGTATGATTATCAATACTTATGCTAAATCATTTCAATTTAGCCAGATAAAGTGAACAGAACAGAAGAAAGACACAAAAGCAAATCGTATGTAAATACCACCCTTTTTTTAAGTCTTTCAAGTATCCAGCCCTTTCGCTCTATCTCTCTGCCATACCCACCCAGTGCTATCTGCTCTCCCCAATTTGGCTGGCTCCTCATTCGTATACTTCTAAACCAACTGGATTGTCTTAGTGTTATACTGGCCTCGCTGTTTTGGAAGTCCTCTGATCTTGCCCAACCTCTTGAACGAGGCAGTCGAGCCATTGCCCGATTCCTGGTCCGAGACAAGCACGAGCCCTGGGCCGGTTGTACCACACAATATATAAGCATCCATAGGATTGTCCAGACCACACATAACTTCTGTTGCGACATCTAGCATCCACGATGCCTCAGGTATACCATCTGCCACCAGCCTTCGATGAGGGTTGATGTAACCTTGTTCAGTTTGTTGGCCGCCCCATACACGAACGTCGATTAATATTCCATGGAGAGTAAGGGAATTTATTGTGACATGCGTCAATGACCCTAACTCACTCGGTGCGAACCTGACTACTTCTAGGCCCTCGATATCAGCCGCTGGGTTCATATCAATCGGGCCTGCCACAGATGCCCATGACCACGAGGGCATTGATGAGACCTGCTGGCGCCGTACCACGACATGGTAGTAATCTGTAAATGACCAGCTGATTTCCCAGAAGAGGTCTTGGATAAGAGTCGCCCCCCACAACCCGCTTATATACGGGCCTAAGGATTTTTCGGCGAAAAGGTATGCAATTCCGGCGAGTGCGGGAAGCTTGTCCGTGGCATAGGTCATCTCTTTGAGGGAGTAAGGGTGAACTATATCCATCCACAGCCTATGCAGCTCGCGTTCAGAACCACCGCGCAGGATCCTGTCGAATCGTATCTTGAGATCGCTTTCGGAGATGAGGTCGCGTGTGTCTCGACTGTACTGCCCGCAGTTGCATTCCAGCCGACTGAGACATACCCAGAGTATCTCCCAGTCCGTGAATAACATGACTCTTGGAGACAGCAGGTATTCTATAAGCTGTAGTCAGACGTAATAGCCAAGTGAAACAGTATTTCGGAATGGGAGATGTAATGACGAACCCTGAAAACACCACGCTCGTCCCAGAAGCTTGGCCCCGGTGCCTGGCGGAAGACCATAATGGCTGCTTCCGTAGTAGGATGCATGTTCGAGCGCTGGCCGCACATCCACTACCGCGTGTCTACCAGACTCGCATACACGTTGGATCGTATGTTTAACGGCGGATGGCTCGTGTCGGGAGAACAAGCCGCCGTTACTATTATCCGACATGACG
This sequence comes from Xylaria arbuscula, assembly GCA_022385695.1. Taxonomy (NCBI): domain Eukaryota; kingdom Fungi; phylum Ascomycota; class Sordariomycetes; order Xylariales; family Xylariaceae; genus Xylaria; species Xylaria arbuscula. Next base: position 162,260 of record MU279390.1, read on the forward strand.
GCTGCGATTGTCACACGCGCATTGCCGTAGACATCAGCCATACGACCAGCTTCCAATTCCCAATCCTCCCGACTATCTTGGATGATACAGAGCGAGTCAATCCACAAGTACCGGCATTCTAACAGTCTCGTCATGTATACGGCATCACGGAAGGTTTTGGGGAGTGAATCCAGATGAATTCCATCTTTGAATCGATTGAGGGTTGCCGTAGTCGTTCGGATAGGTACTTCACCGCCCCAGACGTGACTAAGTGCGATGTACGAACCAGCCTGCGCTTTCTCCGGCTCACGTAGGAACACGTAGTCATGGTGATGCGCAACATCTAACACCCTCGTGGGTAGGGTGTAACTCAATCGATCTCTGCATTTATCATGCTTCTCACAGCAATCGTGAACCCAGAGTTTAGCCTGCGCTAAGTATTTCTCACATGCCGTGTCAGGTTCGAGATCGCGACTTGGCTTAAAAACATCCGAAAAGGGGGACTCCTCTGCTGTCAAAGAGTAAGTTACCTACGATGAGTTATCCCAGACCAATTGACGTACCATCTCTTGTGTAGAAGTGAAGGCCCATCCAAATCCTGTCCTCTGCTGAATGGCGATATTGGAGTCGGAAAGCATCCCCGTCTTGGTTGAGTGCAATCCATTGCACGCTTTCAGGGTCCTGATTGCACAAGGTCGAGAGCCCTTCCCACAGGATGGAGCAAATCTGGCAGTGGGATGCTGACTTCGCGAGATCAATTCCCTTTCCACCTGTGATAAAACCTCCAGATGGGCCCGGTAGTGGGACAAGATTGCGACACGTCGGACACGACTCCATGTGTTCTAAATTGTCAACGGAAACAACGACACTGGAGTTGCAGCTGCGCTTCACCGCGGTTTAGTGCCCACCTCATTCCCCGCACCGCCGAGATGATACAGTAGCATCACTATGAATAAAGATAGTGCTGATTGGCTGTATCCTCAGCTAGGAGCTTTATGTTACATCCTAACCGTGCTCCGGAGAATGTATATTTGACAGCGCAGAACAATCATCAGGAGAGTCATGTCTTATTCTCGATTAATAGTAAGCCAACTTGGTGGTGGCCTTAGAATAAACGGGCAATGTTGATAGTTATCTGAATTTGCCACGTTTCTTGTCATTAATACTATCGCTGATGTAGACAAGTATGGGAATAAGGGCCCTTGGAAGCAAGGTGGTGCAGGGTATAAGCAAACCACCTCTAAAATGTACAGTATGCTTCCGGCTCCGCTATTCTCGTCGTCCATCACTATCACCATACTAATAGTACCACTATTACCACCATGATTATCTCTATGGTTAGTAGCCTAGTTATCATTGTTGTTGCTCCTGCTCCGGTTCCCCAGAGGGTCTTTATTGTTTGCACAATTACTGACATGGCCGTAGAATCGCGGCTGATTCCGCCTTGGCCGTGGGCAGTCGAGGATACCGCGAGGTGGGCGCATATCAGTACTTAGGTAAGTACTTAGTTTGCTCGAACACAGCCGTTCAATTGAAAAAAAAAAGCGAAACCAAAAATGACCCAGAGAAAATGAATAAAGGCGTAGCAAGCAAATAATCCGTGTGGAATTGATTGTTGCAGTAGTATTACTATAGATCCCGACAGTCCCACGCAACCTTTCTAATAAAAGACCCCCAAAACTTCGAGTGCTGTAGCAGATATGGATATACGGATCCAAGTATATGTCTGCTCCTTTTCCAGTATCTAATTGCAAGCCGTAAGTCAAAAGAGTGAGAAAAGAGAAGAGGACCGTCATCTATCTATACAGTTCCGGACAAGCACTCTTTCCCGCCATGTCGAAGAGCTCATGACGAAAAGGCTCGCCAAAGAAATGTATGACGTCGCTGTACCGGTCGATCCAGATGAACTGCGGTATGCCCTTGGAAGACTCGCGCGTCGTCTTAGATATGGCGATCGGTGTGCACCGCTCGAGCACGGTCTTCCTTGACTCACGGTTCACCCGCGTGAGCACCGTCGCAGGCACATGCCGCGTGTCGACGTAGTGGCCCCAGGGCGGGTTCTCCAGCTTCACGTGGGACGGCGGCGACATGCCCAGCTCGAGCCATGGCTGCGCGGGCAGCACGGCGAGGGCCCAGGAACGCGACGGCGCGGTTTGCGTGGGCGCGGCCGACAGGACGCACCGCCAGATGTGGATTCGTACATCTGGGGGTAGATCGCTGAATGTCGTGCCCCGGCGGTCTATTATTGGCGTTAAAGGTCCTCCTGCTGCGACTGACGGTGATGAAATCGCCGTTGAGGTCTGTGTTATTAGAGGAGCTAGAGGGGGAGGAGTTGAATGTTGAGTTGATGCAATAGGGGGCGCATCATCCTCATCTCCTTCGTCGTCGCTCTCCCCGTCGTCATCATCATCCTCGCCAGTGCCCATATGACTCCCTCGCGCGAAGAAGTCATGCGCCTGCTGGATGAGCTCCGCATTCACATCCGACTCATTGGGCGATGATGACTTGGCATTGGATGCTAGAAGAGCGTGTTAGAAAACAATTCGATGGATGGACGGACGATCGACATCGCGTCTAGTAAGAGAGAAGAGAAGAGGTAAGACAGCAAAAATACAAAACCAGAAAAAAACCCCCAAACCGACAATGAAAAAAAAAAAAAAAAATAAACAAAACATGAAACAAACTACAAGAATCTCTTCCTCATACCATCACCAACATCCCATCATCAACATCGTAAAAACGAATAACAATCACAAAGCACTCACATCTGCTACCCCTCTTTTTAGTCTCCTTGGGACGTCCAGGGCGTTTCCCTACAGCAGAGGACGGGGCCCTGACAGCGGTCCGGATCTGACTGGCCGAGTAGCCGGTGATCTGGCGGATGCGGCCCTTGGACAGGCACGCGTCGTAGTACAGCGTGCGGACGCGGAAGCGGTCGAGCTCCGTCAGGTGCTTGGTGTGCACGCCCTTGGGCCGCGGCGTCGCGACGCGGCGGCGGAGCGAGCCGTCGTCGATGATCCTGGGCGGCGGCGGGGCCAGGGGGTCTATGTCAATTATGGGTAGGCTCGCCATGACTCCCTGCCTACTCAGTAGTTTTTCTATGTGAAGATTTGTGAGGTTTGGATATGCAATTGTCAGTGCATGATCGCTGCATCGGGAGTGAGTAACCTGAGTGAGTTGAGCGAGTAACCCCCGAGCAGACTAGGTAGGTACTACCAGGCAGGATCAAAAGAAAAGTTTTCTGGCGCCTTGAAGTTGCGCACGCTTGTGGTCGCTGTACCACTCTACTCCCTGTGGCGGATTCCATCTGTACTTCTTACAATCGCCCAACAACATAATTTTTTCTTCTTCGAATCTATCAACTCCATCAATTATCCATGGCAGATCACTACAATCTTTTTGTGCTTTTATTAATGACCGATATTCCATTTCTTTTGTGCTATTTGTTATTCAACGTAACATAGAGAGCTGCTCTGTAGGTTGCTTCAGCGCACTTAGTTGACCTTGCCCCATTGGGTATGATGCACCAAGGGCCGCGCCGCGTCTACCTAACATGGGTCGTTAACTTCTACCTAATTATAACCATTACCTACTGGTCTGACTACGGAATAGACAAAGCACTTAACAGCATATTCCACCAACAGAGAACCAGAATCAGGATGGCTACAGTCTATTTTAACAGTGAAATGCTAATATCCTACATTTAATATAACAAAATATGGTAAACAGATCCGATGGTGCCAATTCTCTCACACTATGCTATATATGCCCTCGCAAACCCAATGCCTATAAAATAATCTCCTCCTTGACTACATTGTCTTCATTCAATCTTCAAGTCTCTCCTTGTATATATGCGATGACTCCCAAATATGTATATGCCAATAAAACAAAGGAAAAATATGATGCTATGCTATGCTATGCTATGCTTCTGTACGACTTTTCTTTGCCAAACCCGTCAAGGTGCTTGAGAATGCGGTCTGGCAGTAACCTTACAAAAAAAAGAAATGTGTACTTCCGCGGAGGACCTTTACTCTTGGTAGTTCAGAGCAAAAGTGACGTTATTATAGGGCGGTCACTCGGTATCAGCTTATGAAGCCCTATGATGGATCCCTAGACCAACCCCTCGAGGCGGGCTATTTTTCGCAGATGGCGGGCTCGTGCTATTCTTCCTAGGCGGACTGAACGGGTGTATGGCAAGAGGGCTGGTCCTCCCAATTCTTGGGCTTTTCCGTCTGACATCTGCTACCGCAGCAGCCGCCTGCGCGGGTGGAGATCCGAATTCGACCACGGTGTCCTTGCTCAGTCTTATACCGCCAGAGCCAGATCCGGAACGCGTCATTTCTTCTCCAGCCTTAGCTGGTGGCGAGGAAGATGTCTCAAACACTGGCATATATCGATCGCTCTCGCTAACCGCACGGTTGTCTAACCCCGCACCAGGGGAGTCTCGCCGAATCCGCCTCCTCTCGCTACGAGAGCTCAGAGACCGAATCCGTGAGAACAGCTTAGAACCTGACCCAGATGCATGGATTGAGTTGAATGTGGCTGTTTCAGGTATACTCCCACCACGCTTGCGGCCGCGTGGGATCTTCCTCGAAGCCGCCGGCGAACTTTCTCGAGTCCCTCTATACAACTGGTAGCTAGTGACAATTGGATCTAGCTCGAGGGGATCGAGGCGGGGGCTAGGCTCGGTCTCAACAATACTCGGACGCCGGGCGCGCGGCGTTTGCATAATCTGCGAAGCCGGTGACGAACTGAGAGCGGGATTTGACGAGCTTGGTGAGATGTCGCGCGCTAAGGGGAGAGAACGGCGGGACCCAACACTAGAGTTAGATTGATGGCTTGCGTCCCGAGACATGGGCAGACTCGAATAACCTTGAGGATGCAAATTTGTCGGCATCGAAGATGCCACCCACGGTGCAGGAGGGTTGGGCATGCCAAAGGGCTCTGGGGCGATGGGTATCGTTTGTGGATATGGTAGGTCGCGATAAGGTAGCACAGGCGACACTGGTTTTGAGTGCGTTGAATACTCAGCATATTCTCCAAGTGAATGAGTCGAAAGCCGTTGTGAGCTTACAATAGGCGAGTTAGCTGATTGTATGGAGTGGAGGCTACTGGTGGGATTGATTTCAATAGAAATGGGCGGCGGAGAGAAAGGCCCTGTAGGCTGCGAAGGCGAGGATCTGGCCGAGCGTGACAGAGGCGCCGATGAAGGACGTGATGCCTGTCCTGATGGGGGTTGAGTCGGCGACCCAAGTAGGAGTACTGAGGATTGCAAAGACGCCGCAGCATCCTCTTCATGCATATTTGGTATTTGATGAGAATCGGATACCAGTATGTTCTCAGTGTCTAGGGGAGCCGCCGACAAGGGGCTAGAAACTTTTATCGGTGTGAGACCGTCAAGAGAAACAGGGCGGTCTGTGTCCTTTAGTCTCATGATGGTGGCCGCATTGTCTTTGGGCGTGGGAGGTGGATACGAAAACGTCGGGGTTACCGGAAAGTCTTCATAACTGGCCTCCTCAGTCCTTGCATTCGCATATGAGGGCCGCCCAATAATGAGTCTGGGACGACTAGGTGGGATCTCTGTGCGGCTCGAAGCCATAGTCCCACTTGACAGCGTTGGTGAACCTCTATTAATTTGATTCAAGCTGATTTCAGCTTCACTCTGCACTGATCGACCGCTGTCACTGGTTGAGAATCGTTCGCGCTGTTTTGGTGTCGAAGGATGATTGAAACCCCTTGCGGTTTCGCGGCTTAGTGTGACTCGAGGATCGCTGAGAATTTGCGGATGTGCCCTCCAAGCCCCGGCGTGGTCACGATACCGACGTCCAGCGTGCTTCCTAATTGTTCGATGTTCTGGGCCGAAGACTTTTCGTGTTGTTTCATCGTCGTCTAGCATAGATATGGACTCGAAAATCTCTGTTGCAGTCAACTGTGGCGTGACAGTCCTGGACGCTTCCCAACCAGTAAACCCGGGCGGGTCATCAACCACAGGGACATGCCAGTGGTAAGGGCCATGTTCAGTGGGACTGTATAAAGACGGAGACTCTATTGTTTCAGTTCCATCATCTACAGAGTAGTCATATACACTACGGCTACTCGGTGTGGTCTCGGATTCCGAAAGACTGTTGGTTCGCTCAAACACAGAGATAATCACATCCGCAGATCCTTGGCTAACAGCCTCACTTACTTTCTTGGTTAGCTGGTCTATTCGATGCTGTATCGAATCAACTCGTGATTTAAGGTCCTCTCGAGCCGCTTTTAGATCGGGAAAACGTTTTTCAAAGCGATCGAGATGCGAGAGAAGGCGTTGGCCATGAATAAGAAGTCGCCTATAGTCTTCTGGTATGCCGGTCTGCGGATCCTTGTCGACTCTGTGGATGCTTGCGTCAAAAGCACCGCAAAAAATACAAATTGCCCGCTCGAGCCAGAAGTCCACTTCATGTTTCTCATTCAAGATATCCACGAAAAATGCCTGAACGATTCCATGAACCCGAAGAATATCCAGGCTATCCTGGGCCATGTCGACACTGCGAGTGCTTGCCGAGGAAGCTTCTCTAGACTCATTCCTCTCGATAAGTGCGAACGCAATCAGGATTTTGAAGGTAAGATTCAGTGACCCCCTGCGGGACTCCGGTCCTTTTGTTTTCACCGGGGTTCGCTTATCAAGTGATTTTGCCCCTACAACAAAACTGTGAGTATAGTATTCATCGTAGAAAGTAGGTCTGCATAGCTTACCAAGAGCTACCATTTCGACCGGGATGTGGGTACCGAAGAAAGCCAATAACGACATCAAGTTCAGGGCGGCAACAGCGCCACGATGTTCCAGCTGCTCACGAACTGCGCGATACGCTGGTAAGTTACCAACCTTTGGCCGGCTCTTGTATGACCTCAAGTACATGGCTAATGGTTCTCTGGTGGCTTTGAGTTGGAGCGCAGCCACATGAATCATCAACGGCAGTCGGTCCATAAGTTCAATCAATTCCTCGGCGCGCTGGAGGTCGTCCTGGGTATAGGGCTTCTTCTTACCCATTTCCTCGAAAAGCAATTCTTGGGCCTCTCTTTTCGATAAGGGGTCCAATGCGATGACCTGAGGATTATCAAACTGATATTCTTCACCGGTAGTCCGTTCCGTCGATGTGTATATAATGCTGGTGTTCTTGGAGAAGGGGATATAGTGCTCCAGACCCTCAAAGTCGAAATGAATACCATCGAGGATTAGTAACCAATTATCGGTGCTGTTGAGCCAGGTTCGGACAGTTTGTACAACTGCAAGCGTGTTGCTAATTTGATTTGGTGCTGTACTAGCGACATAATTCAAATCGGCAACTTTTGCGATATCGTGATAGCCGTATTCCAACTCTTGTAATGATTTTGCTCGGATCCAGAAGATGCCTCCCGGATAGTCATATCTATGCTGGAAAACGTATTGTCGTGCTAAGTGACTCTTACCGCCTCCAGGCATGCTTTGAATGAGTGCAGACGAAGTTCCTACTGACCTTATCTTGCGATCCGTGAGTATTTTATGTAATAGCTTCAGCTCCTTCTCGCGGCCCTTGAAATACGTATTCGGCCGGAATACAGAAGGGCTCACAAATATCGGGTCATTGGCTGGGTCATGTTCAGATCTTGATGGCTGGGAGGGAAATAGTTCTTCGTCGTTTTCCGATATAGGAGTCTCCGGTTCAGGGAGTAGGTTTCTAGTGGTATTTTGGAGTTTCGAAGGTTCTTGACTAGGGGGTAAAGTGGTCTCATTATTTTGCTGCGGAGCTACATGTACGGTAAAAATCAGCCAATACTCCTCATCGATGTCCAATTTTAATTAAACCCCATGATTATCTACTTCCTCAATCTCAAAAGGGAAGTGAACGTCTTGGAACGACTCTCCATGGAAACTATTTCTTTCGTGATGTTGTGCTCGTGCGAGTAAGTGCAACGGCGATGACGTACTAATTTCTCCTTGACCAGCTTGCAGTCTTTGTGATTGGATCTGGAATTGTTAGTTCTCCGGACAAAACAAAAGAGTCATATTGGAGGTTTACATACCCATGGCTTCATTCTTTCTTCAATCTCATACTTCGCCCGTGCTAGCTTTTCATCTTCTTCGACTCTCCACCGTGTGGTGATGACATCTGGGGCGTCCAATACCCATGCTCTGATGGCACTCGCAATTGTTCTATAACCAGGAGCATTCTTGCTGTCGAATTTGCACATTCCCGAATGCGTCGCCTCAATGGCATAGTATGTGACACCAGGCAGCTGGGGGCTAGCTGAGTGAGCATCAACTACCAAGGCCCTAGTTCCCTTAAGATCTGTCTTGTGGTTCTCATGAGCCATGAGTATCTTGAACCGTTGGTACACGTCAAGGAAATGGCTATTAATATTTTGCAATGTCTCATTGTCTCTCTTGAGCGTTCTGAGTAGTACAGATTCAGACTGGAAGAAAGACTTTGGTACGACTGCATCAGACATCGCTTGCAGAACGGTACCCCACGTTGCAATGTCTGAGCCCGTGTGTGGTGTACCTAGGAAGACCATTCCATAGGTCGAAACATAGATGGAACGATAGTCCTCATGTTGCGACGTCCGCAAATCGTTGGAGTACAAAAGCGCTCGCTTAACCAGAATCCCTCCTAGGCTGTGACATACCCAGATGATTGGATTAGAGGACGTCAATTCATCCTTGCGATAGTGTGTAAGCGACGTAACCAACGTCTGCGCATGCATGTATATGAAGTTGTCGCTGGGGTTGGAGCCGTGCTTCTTGGAGTACACATCGGCATTGTATCCATAGACGAGTACGTTAGCACGGGCTTCTCGGAGCGAGATGGGGAGGAGGTCGGCGGGCCAGAAGACGCCATTCTTAGCGGACCATGTCTTCTGCGGGTCGCCGTTCAAGCCGTGTACGAGGATGATGTCTACTTTAGCATCGGGGTGGGTGTAGACGGCGGTGGCCTCGTAGCGGGAGATCTGCTTGTTGATTGAGCCCTGTCGGAGCAGCGTGTCCGTCAGCATATTACCCCTAATGGCTGGTTCGGACGACATGTTATACAATAAGACGGAAGCTTACCATGCTTTCCTGTAGACGGAGACGCAAGACGGCCGGCAGCTTGCGGTCCCGTCAGTCGGTCTGGGAGGTTCAAGGTAGCAGCAGGAGTCAATATAGTAACGTTCGCAAGTAGCCATCTACGCGGCGGCCGCCACTACTATTATATCCGAACTAGGGTCTACAGCCCGGCAGATGGCGTTGTAAAGTTGTGACGCAGGGACTGTAAAGAAGAAGAGGAAGAGGAGGCGCGCAAGCCCAAGACACGGAGTCGCAAGTGGCAGAGCGAGCTATACGGCAGCAGGGAGGGCGTAGGGACGTGTAGTCAAGTCAACCGGACTGGCGGCTGTGAGCGAATTCCCGTGGGCGCAAGGGCGAGCGCTCCATGGGCCGTGGATAAACGAGACGAGCAAGACGAGAGTCGAGACGAGCGAGACGAGACAGCCTCGATGATTCACTTGACGAGACAGTCATGAATTCCCAGCACAGAGAGAGCAACGACGACAGCTGGGTGGGATAGAAAACATGTCACATCGAGCGGGAGAGACAGCGCGTACTACAGAGCGCGGCGATGGGTGACGGCCACAGGTGGATGACGGAGGGACGGACTGCGCAGACGGCCATCAAAGAAGCACTGCGTCACGGGGGTGGTAGAGAGTGGTGGAGAGTGGAGAGGGCGATGATACCCTGCGTCGTCTGCCCCGGTCAGTACTGCCCCGGTCTCTGCCCTGGACCTGCTATGCCCCCCGGTGATGGCTGCGACGGCGAAACGGCATGCCTGTCGCGGCAGCTGAGCCACTGGCAGGCAGCACGATCTAAACGCGATCCGGCTAGTCAACATCACGATGGCCCTCGGGACCACCCATGCAGTGGATATCTTAGGTATGTACCTTGCCTAGATCAGATCCACTAAAGTTTAAATTCAAGGCACAGAACTTCCATCTAGGTACTGTAAGTATCCCGCAGTGCCATCTGTAAACTAAGGTGCCTACTGCAAGATGCAAGAGTTCCTTACCAACGAGAGAATAGAAAAAGACATCAGTTAATGCACCGATTGAACACGCTAATAGGTAAACCTAAAAACATAAAACAACCTTTGTCGTAGATATATTTAGTTAACTGTAGATACTTACCTCTTGCTCCTGTAGGCCATCTGCCAATATTGTAAATTGTAAAGGAATAGACGAAATACGTACCTATAATAAAAATAGGTACCTACATTAGTTAGATTGTTATGTAGCGTTTCGGTAACCGTTTTCCCTTACCGTCGCACAACACGAGATGCCACCACCAGGCTACTCATCCCTTCAAGACGCCCCACCAAGTTCACCATCATTTGTAATCAATGCCACATCTTTGCAAGGCAAAAATTTACTTACATAGTAGATACCCAGTTTTCCGGTAATTAATATGGTAGTGTCCTGCCTGCCGCAGTCACGATGTGTGTCCAATCCGGGAGTGCTTTCGGATATTGTTGCACGGCGTCATGGTAGTGGCGATATAGCTGCGATCAGGGTGGTGATGGTGGTGGGTGGTGGGTGGGAGTGGTGTTATCCACCCTGTGCACGAAATGCCGAAGCCTGCCGTTCCCAACCCTACATGGTGTTTTTCTTCCCGTCCAAATACAGTAATTAGCGTTGAGCACCAGGAACATGTGAAAATCACCTACTGTTGGATAAACAACCAGCTCGCCGAATCATCGAATCCAAGTGCATCCAACACGAGATGGGTGATGAGACATACGAGGCACGGTCGACGTGATGAGCAGATGCTAGGCGAAGTAAATTTCCACATCGGGATGTGTCTTTCAAGACTACTTGTTTCAAGGAAGCCGGGAGAATTCAAACCCCCGAGTGAAGTGTGAAGTCTGGAAATGTATGCTAACTAAGTACACACTAATGTTGTAGTGTGCTGACTGCTTATTACATACCTACTTATCGTTGGCCTCACTGGGCTCAGGCTGCTACTAACGTGATTCATCCGTTGTGTGCCGTCTGTCTTTGAATCCCTCCAGGTAACTTTTAATCGAATAGCAGTTGTCAGAGCGGTTACGTCCAAGGCTGGCTGAACTCGGCGGACAAGCGCTCCCGCTCGGCAGACCACTGGCGGGTTGCGTTTTAGCGATAGCGGCTGCGGCAGGTTGATTCAGTTCTCTTGTGTATCATCATACCAGGATAAAAAGCGAGAACCTCAGATGCCATCGGTGTTCTAGACGCGCGTAGGTCGGTACACAGAGATCTGCACCATCTATCGCGGAGCAAGTACATCGGTGTCCCGTTTGCGATCTCGGTAATGGTTTACCATATGAGGCAGTAGAGTAGTAGCAAGGAGTGCTTACGGTACTTTCTGTATGTAGGTACATACTTACTTAGCATAGCCATCTTTGGGCCCTTCGCTGAAACAGACGCTTCAAGTGCCCGCGAGGCTTGCTAGCGTCCGCTGACAAGCGGCGTCATGACCTGCAAGGAGAATTGCCGGGGAATCCTGGAACCGTGCGTCAGATGCAGCCCAGTCAGTGACTGTTCCTGCCGGATCTCATTAGGCTGCATCGATCTTCAGTGCCGACACCAATCCTCGTCCCCTGCCATCGAACCTTCACAGCATCCGTAGGTGGGAAAATGACAGTCTCTTTGAGTCCATAACTCGATCAGGTCCTGTGATGTACTTTCGGGGGTTTTATTGATTCACTAATTGTCAAGTTCTCATCTTTTACTCGTAATAGTAGCAATGCACTATACGTTACACATCACTTTTTACGGAAAACGGGTTCACCTCGCTTCCAAGGAGTTATATGTCGCGGACTGGCACGACCACACCACTACATCTCGGACTCGTCCGTATGACTAATAGCTATTCCCTTCGCTTGCCGTTCATTCACAGAGCCAACCGGGATAATCTACAAGCACCCTGCTCCATCATTTGCTCCAGCTCCAGCCGGCGGTGGACAACACACGACACCCTCGGTTCGGTCGCGGTTAATGCAGGGTGACGATTCAACCAACCATGGCTCTTAGTTCGTCGCATACCATAGTCTGGCATTATCCGTGTGTGCTATGCATATATGCAGGAACTGTTGGGCTCCCGTCCTCTATCACATGTTGAACGTGGGGAAGCACGGTGGGACGTTACCAACGTAACTGGGGTGTCAGTGCTAGGGAATACCAGGCACCATCACAAATATCCCTGCTCATAGTATAGGGCTGTTTCCCATTCTACCGATATATGCACTGAAGTGTTGCATGCACTTGAGGTTATCCTTGAGTAACCGCGCCGAGATAGGGGCGGTATCCTGAGTCAATAAACGCAAAGGAGCTTAGTCCAGGCAAATAGAGGCATTCAACTGACGAAGCCTGAGACACTGCCCCACTGAGTCATACCGATGATAGCCTCGTTCTTTGTCAGGCAAAATCCCATGGTGGATGGGCAGGTCGGGTTGGTTGGGGTACTGAAGCCGCGTTCCGGCTTTCCAGTCAAGAAAAACGGGCTCGACGGAACGGAGAGTAGAAGAACGGCATAGACTATCCCTCTGTAAATACTAATTCAGGATACGAGTAGGTGGGTTGCATATATGGGAGAGTAACGTCATGATGGCCTGACACCAATGCCGGTGCTTCGATTATAGGTAAAAGGTCAATCCTTTGGCGCAAGCATTAGGACGTATTCTCTGGTGCTTTGACCAAATTGTATCATATCCTTCTCTCGAAGCTCCAAATACCGACTTTGTGGCGCCTTCTTGGAATTGAGTAATGTACCGTTGGCGCTCTCAAGGTCGATGAGGTACGGTTTGACTTTCCCAAGCTTGTCGCCGTACTCGTTACGCTTCTCGATGTAGCGGAACTGGATAACTGCGTGTTGCTTGCTCACGCTTGGGTGTTCAGCCGCCATGTCTACAACAGCCATGTCCCTCCCCACTAGCCAACAGCTGCGGTTGCTAAGCGGAACCGTGTCGATTATATCCTCTCCTTTGAAGACAAACAACTTCCATTGGTCCTTTGGCGAAGGCTTTCGAGCTTCTGGGGGCTCATGGTATTTCAGCACAACCGTGGAACCGTCTGCCTGTGTGACTGAGTTGGACGCAGCAGCGAGGGCGCCCGAAGTTCCGTAGTTCGGTTTCTCTTTAGGCTTGGGAGGCTCTTCCCCGTTGGTCAGGGCGAATGAGTCAGCCTGAGAAGGCAATGGTCCGTTACGCCTCACGACTTGTTTGCCACCGGTGTCTTGGTCGTTGGAGCCACGGTCGTCGTCGCCTGCCCGACGACTGCGGTAGGTCTTGTCGCTATGTCTGTCATAATCGCGTGATCTTTTCCTTCTGTGTTCTCTCTCTCTATCCGGCCGGCGTTCTCGAGAACGTGAACGGCGTCTGTCCGAATCGTCGGGTGATCTCGACCGGCGATGGCGCCTCGTATCTGTATGTCTGTCTCTAGATCTATCTCGAGAGACAGATCTCTTACTTCTCTCTCGGCCGGCAAAATTATCGCGGTGGGTGGGCCGGCTGCTCTTGTGTCGCGCGTGGCGTTCGTTGGAATGGTCGCGGGGATGACGATTCGCTCTCGTAGGCGATGTGTCTGACTCCATCTCATTCAATGTTACTCGAGGAACTTTTCGGGGCTGTCGCAGGTTGGAGAAGCCGGGAAAGAACTCGTAGCATCGAACGGAGCCCTGTCGGCAGTCCAAGTTGTTGTTCAAGAATCAAGAGCATTCCATTTCCAGGGCTTGCTCCAAAAACCTGATAGTAACCTATGATGTATCCAAATATGTATTTATTGATACACATGTATTGGCCGAATATTCAGTTAGACGTTATATACATCTACCCATTTAAATGCAGCCTGAGATCTTCATCTTCATCATGATTGATCCTACCAAGCCTTGCACAATAATTATGAATGAATGAATGAATGAATGCATGCATAAGAATCGATCAGTCTTCAACTTGAAGTTAATATACTAGAGACTTATTCAGGTTATTACTTACAACAGTACGAAGCCATTCCAGATATATTGTATGAACCTAATAGCTAGGAGACAGACTCAAGGTTAAGTCGCATCGTCATCACCAGAATTCCTCAAGACTATCACGTTCGTTCTCAGTTCTCCCTCTTCTCCTCACATCATAACTAATTTGATAGTCATCCTATATCGCTCTCAAGTGAAGAGCTCTACAGCTTTCTCTGGGTATAACTTTCTGGCAATATTTATTGCGTTTTCTGTTCATATGGGTAAATTAATCTGGTTGAATTATCCTGATGGCAGCCTCAGGGGCACTTGATTGTTTGAAGAACATGGTGTACGAGGAACTAAGCCTCACTATGCATCCGTGAAAGATAAGCGTGTTCTTTCGAGAACGTCACTGGTTGGTTACTATGACCTTAGCTGAGCAAGCTAACTTGGGATAACAGCACGTAACATATGTGAAAAGCACACTCGCACAAGCTTGGTACTTCCCGAAGCATATCATGCATATCTTGCATTACGTTAAACTCATAGGTATCGATAGCAACATGACGATGTTTGATGACACGCCAGAATCTATTTACTCTTTCTCCCGTTGGCCCCGTAAAACAAGTATGTTAATTCGAAATACCAAAGAATTCCAGCATGACAGATTCATTTGGAGGCGCAATATGTCCGACTCCTTGCCCGAAATACCCCACCAGCTTCGATCCGTCACCATAGACCATCTGGGTGTACTGAGAGCCCTCGGGGACAGAGCTTCCTGTAACGTTCTTGGTATTTGTGAGGTTGAGTACGGCCGACCATTGTTTGAGTTGCTCGTATCCACACTGCGGCCGGACAAGTGTATCGGCCAGACCATGGGCGACCAGCATGCGGGGGCGTCTACCTGTGTAGCCTGGATAGGCATTGTACACAAACTGGGCCCATTGGTCTGGCGTATGCTGTAGACCTTGTGCGCATGTCTGGTTGGCGCCGAAGGGTACCGGATCTGATTTACTACCAGCGAAGCAGGCGAAGGGGGTGCCGGAGTAGGTAGCGCCCGCCTCGAACACATCGGGATAGGATCCCGCCATGACGCTAGTCATCATAGCCCCTGAGGAACCACCCATGACGAACACCTTCGACACATCGACGCTGTATTTAGAGATGGTGTAATTCACCATGCTGATGATACCGAGCGCATCTCCTGATCCACCATGCGTGAGAGACCCTGCGTTGTTGACGTCCCAGCAGTTACTATAACGAGTGGTCTGTGGGTAGATCACGATGAAGCCTCCGGTATTAGCGTACGATGGCAACTTGGTGCCCGTATACCACTGAGAAGCGGTACCGCCGCATGGGTGAAGCTAGAGAGGCGAATGTTAGGAATGGGCCGTGCCATCTACTTTGGGATTTGAAATAGAGAGACCTGGGTGAGTGAGACATCTCACGTACAGCCACGATTAGAGATGGGTTGCTTGCAACCGTATCAGGTACATATATATACATCTGAACTGATGTCGGGTTGGTACCGAAGTTGGTCACTTGCTGGAGAGAAGCCCCCAGCACTGAACCAGCCAAAAACAGCCAACAGGCCTCAGTACTAAACTTCATATTGAGAAATAGAAGATATTATTGTAATACAATCGTTGAACGCTTAATAACTAACTCTTAATATGTTTTACAGTATCCTGCCTTGGAGGTTTACCAGAGTTTTATATATACTTGCGATGTTATGATTATTTGCTATTTTCACACATATCCCGTTTAGACATTCCGTGGTGGAGTGAGTAGGTAATTTGCCTGAAGAGAAGCTGTCACGGAGGTTTAACGCCCATTGGGCTTTCGTGGTTGGGGTCGCCGGATAAGTGGTGACGAACGATTCCTACTCACAAACATGCCGCATTTCTTATCCGACGCAGAATTGTACATAGTGAAAACCCGGAGTAATCGCTAGAGAGCCATTGTTCGCTGAGCTACTATGCTCTTGCCATGGATAATTACAAGTGAAGCGTTTCAAATTCACATTCTTCTATAATCTTGATATTACATAACTTTCTACTCATCAAGGTTAACATGGATAAGGTAGGCAGTAATTCATTGAATTTTTCTTTTCCTTTGTCTTAAAGCAATTGATTAATTAGATCGATGTATAATTGCACCTAGGATCCTGGTGTGCCACGCAACTTATTATCAAAGCCATGATTTCATCTGTTCACTTGACACGTACGGCATGGAATCCGCTGGCTGGGCCTTTAGACATTGAATAAGATGTTGACGAGTCGTGTATCTGTGGTCACAACCGTGCGATCTTCTAGGAATCCCGGGCACCCATGTATCTTGAACTTGTGCTTACGGTACAATATTCTACGTCAATGTCGATGGTAAAGCGACGTAATTCAAAGTGAATGTAAAGATCCCAATGCAATCAGAATTGCAGGCTTCTCATTCTAGCACTTGAAAAACGGATGACTCTCTCCTCCCCCCTATCACAAAAAAAAATCTTTTTGCTCTTCAAGGAATCCTATGAATAACCGGGTTTGACTCAGGCGTGAGTAGATCGTGCATTTCTCCAGCCCCCGACATGAGCTTCTTTCAGGTGCAATGATACCGTGTCGCTGTTGCCAACTAGTGGCTCGCGCAAGCTCCCGGTCTGGGAGAATTGGGTTGCGAATTATACCCAAGAGCTTGGAAGCCAATACTCGAAGGAGGACACTAGACCGCGACGGCCTAATAACCATTGACCAGCTAATTAAAAGCCCAGATGTCGCCCAACAGTCTACTCACAGTACCAAGATGGCGGTGTCAATCATATTGACAGTGGTTGCCCTCATCGCCATATTCTACGGTGCTAAAGGCATCCGAAGACCGCGTTGCAATAATAAAAGGATTGTCACAGACGGTGCCCTGGCGTCCCTGTCGGTAGATACTGGAAATATACTATTAATTCAATGGTGGCGAAGGGGAGGTTCGACAGTAGAGTTCGGAGGGCTGTCTTAAGCTCTATATAATTACTTAAGTACTTGGGTGAATGAGTTATCCAGCCGACTACCTACCTACCTAAGTGGTCAACAACCTAGCCACACACCAAGCCACACAGCTGCCCATTTAGCTAGGAGCCGTGGCTATAATAATATTTTTAAAATCTGGTTAGAAAATGGCAATTTAAGTGTTTAGCGGTTAAGGTGCCAGATCGTCCTGTGCAATAGAGGTATGCTGGCAGTACATGCATGACTGAGCTGGTTTTTATGCTGTCTCTGGTACCGTCCCTGTCGTTTTGAAACGGACCTCAAGACGTTCCTAATAGTTGTACGTCTAAAAGTTATAGCTTGGACTTAATCTGTCCTGTTTCGTCAAGGTCCTTCTCATCGACTCCGGTCTTCTTATACCCAAACAGGTACCCTGCCACCTTTCTCATCTGCACCTCCTCGCTGCCCTCGGTAATTCTATACCGTCTGAAGTGGCGCCAAATATGCTCAAAGGGCAGGTGACGGCTATATCCGTTGCCCCCATGTACTTGAACAGCATTATCGGCGGCCTGCGTTGCAAGTCTATTGGCATAGTAATTACACATGCTGATCTTGTGACCTAACTGCTTCTCGATGGCAACCCACGGCGGAATCTTCTCGTTGCCCGAGTACTCCCTTTGCACTGCGTCCATCTCCGTTGCAGTCCGCAAGATCAGAAGACGCAGCATCTCGGCTTGCGTCGTGAGCTCGACCAGCGGCCACTGGATCGCCTGGTTCGCCGACAGCGGCTTCCCGAAAACGATGCGGTTGCGCGCGTAGCTAACAGAACGGTCGATGCAGAATTTCGCGGCCCCGCAGGAACTCGCTGCTTGCCGGATGCGGTTCTCGTGCGTGAATGTCTGTGCAATAGCGAGGCCGTTGTCGAGAGGCCCGAGAACGGCAGACGCAGGCACGTGCACATTATCGAGGAGGATGGTCGCGTGATCCGTAGGCATGTTGAGAGTGTACTCGAACGATTTGATGGTGATGCCCGGCGTGTCACGGGGTACTAGAAAGGCCGTGATGCCGCGAGGTGACCCGGACGCGCCAGAAGTGCGTGCAAAGACCAGAAAGTGTGTCGCCGAGTGCGCACCCGTCTGCCATCTCTTGTTCCCTTGGATCTTGTAGCCCTTTTCACCGCTTGGAAGTATGCACTCTGACGCGCGCGTGTCCATGTGTGTAGCATCGCTGCCATGCCGGATCTCGGTCAAACCGAACGTCATCCGGAAGCTGCCCGTGAGGCGCGCCGGTATTAACTCGGCCTTTTGCTGCGGGCTGCCCCAGTGATACAGCATCAAGAAATCCGGGAAATTGCCCACCACGCTGTGCTCGTTCTGCAGGTCATTGGCGAGACTCAGGCCGCCGCCGTAGACGGCATGCGAGGCCATGTGATACCGCAACGCGCACATCCAGAGGTTTGTGTCCTTGTGTCCGCGGCCACCATATTCTCGTGGCAGGGGGAAGCGATAGAAGCCAGCCTCATCCGCGAACTGGCAGGCTTGACGAAGAAGAGCCTCCCATTCTGGTGTCGGGAGGCCACAGTTACCCCATTGTGTCCGCGAGGGCTCACGGCGGTGGTCAAAGAACCGATTGTTGTCGTCCCTCTGCTGGAGTGGTAGAATCTTTGCGACTATGAACTGATCTAGCTTGGTGATGTATTCTCGTAGGTCGGAGGGCAATTCGAAGTTCATGGCGTTCGCGTATTTGGTGAAAGTTGCCCACTATAAAAATGACCTAGGTGGTAGCTAACCCAGTGAGACCTAACCTACTGCACCTTACTTAAGTACTTACAGTAATTGCGGCTGTATGTCTACTGAGTTAGCTACAGCAGAGGAGACGTCATATGTCGGGTAGTAATATGATGCCTCCTCACCGCTGCTGGGTATACATACATATATCCCGTTCAGTACCCGTTGTCATCCAGATTGTTCAATCAATGTTCATGTTTAGTGCGAGAACCTTGGAATAGGGAGTGTTAGTGTAGGTAGTATATCCCCAGTGGAGTGCTATTGCCTGGCCACCTTTTATTTAGGTACTTACTTAGGTTACCTTAGCAGACCTTAGGTAGACTACCGCGTGGCATAAGCTGCCCCGCATTCTACCAAGCACGGAAGAGCCGACTCGGTCCCGTGTAGCATTGGCAGCGGGCACTGTGTGTGTGTGCATCACGTTGTGCCTCGGCATACAGGGGTTCGAGTTGAGCTTGCTGATCGTCTCGTCCTTGGTTAAAACTCACTTGAGCTGTGAATCGTGACAACACTACCTTCACTCACCCGCTTGCTTGCTCACTCACTCACTCATTCACCCATCCATCCTGGTGATTTGTGTGACCGTGTACAGATAGACGCGTTTCAAAAGGGGGGTTGTCTCCTTACTCTCGTTGCCTCGGGTACGCACCTGAGTGCGGCGCGGCGCCCCAGTGAAATGGCGGGAGCCGTGAGACATCCCATCGACGTCAAGGCGCTCGAGCGGTATCTTGGCCAGCATGTGCCCGAGATCAAGGTGCCGTTGGAGGTGAAGCAATTCGGCTTTGGGCAGTCGAACCCAACATATCAATTGACCTCGGCAGACAAGAAGCGCTATGTGATGCGCAAGAAGCCCCCGGGCAAGCTTTTGTCCAAGGCCGCCCACAAGGTCGAGCGCGAGCACCGCGTCATCGCCGCATTGGGTCCTACCGACGTGCCTGTGCCCAAGGCATACTGCCTCTGCGAAGACGAATCTGTAATAGGCACACCTTTCTATGTCATGGAGTTCCTCGACGGCCGCATCTTCGAGGATCTGGCCGTACCCGGTGTCTCGGCCGAGGAGAGAACAAGTCTATGGCGCGCGGCCGTCGAGACGCTGGCCAAGTTCCACAGCGTAGACTTCCGGAAAGTCGGACTAGAGTCCTTCGGCAAAAGTGAAGGGTTCTACGACCGCCAGCTAGCCACGTGGAAGCAGATATGTACCGCACAATCCAAGGCCGTCGACGTCGACACCAAGGAGCCCGTGGGCCAGATTCCCCACTTCGACGAAATACTGCAATTCTTCGCGGACAAGAGCCTTCAGCCGCGGCAACGTGCGACGCTGGTTCACGGCGATTTCAAGATCGACAACCTGGTCTTCCACAAGACGGAACCGCGCGTCATCGGGATCCTGGACTGGGAGATGAGCACCGTTGGCCATCCGCTGTCGGACCTCGCCAATCTACTTACGCCGTTCTTCACACAAGAGGCAAAGAGCTTCTCCAATGGCAGTGGCGAGGCATTCCGGCCTGGTGCCACGCCCGGTCTGCCGACGCCCGACGTGATTCTTGCGTGGTATCAGGCGGCCGCGGGATGGGACCCTCGGCCCGAGATGCATTGGGCTTTGGCGTTTGGTATATTCAGGTCGTCAGCTATTTGCCAGGGGATCGCGGCGAGATATGCGACGCGGCAGGCGAGCAGTGCGGAAGCTCTGATTTATGCCAGGACATTCAAACCGTTAGGAGAGATTGCCTGGTCTCTCGTGGAGAAGGAAAAGGACAAATCTAAGACTTCTGGGAGGGCGGGTGTCGTTGCGAAGCTGTAAATAGAAATAAATGTACTAATGTATCTAAATCATTATTTGGCTCAGGGCTGTTTTGCATCACTAGTTCTCCCAGTGCATCCCTATTCGGACGTGATAGTTGCAGTATGTGGGGAGTATGTTCAGCCCGTTTTAGTCGCTGACCAATAACTTCTCGATTGGGAACACATGTTCTGACAACAGATGCACTTGTTGCCTCTCTTTCCCGGCGTGGAAAGGGTAGCATAGGAGATGAGCTACCAAGCTTTGCTTACCACTTTCTATTTAGATGTCTCCGCTGAGGCCACCACAATTCGACCCGATGCAGTCTACTTACGACATGGATTATGCTTCTACACAATATGTAAGGCTCAACCACATTTTCACTCTCACTGGGCTACACGGTGTCTTATCTCCTGTACGAAATGTCATAATCTAGACCAAAGCATGCATCCATCAATCACATAGTTATGGGGTTAGGTAAGTTTATCAGCAGATGAGCAAGACGATTACCAATACATCTCCAATATTCAGCCCTGGAGGTCATTATCTCAATCAGGCAGCTTACAACAACTCACAACATCTCGCAATTCGCCCGCCTTGCGCACCCCTATTTAGCCTAAATGAACCCGAGCCTAATTGGCCTCGGTCGATGGGCAAAGTAAAGCGATACCACGGGAGGGCGGCCTGGGCCCAAAGCCACGGTCCAGAGTACAGGTATTGAGCTACATATTGTCACGTCAATGCCACCATATCCAGGACGCCAGCTATCGCGACCAGGCTGACAGGTGGACCCGTGATGTCTATCCTGTGTTAAACATGTCATCGGATATGATGAACATAGCTCTCTGCAAATATTTCAAATGCATTATTAATGAGTACACTCACATCGCGGAGGCTGTGGATTCGACTTCCGGCTGGCCACAAACACTATGACACTCCTAACTCTCGCTAAGAGTATAAGAGATCGCGAGATTCTGCTGTCAAAATGACGGCCTCAATCCTGGACCCTCGCAGAGCCACGCCGTTAATCTCAAGTTCTTCCAATATCTTGGAATAGCCATGCGTGGTTCACTCCCTGTCCTTATTTCCTCGCTTGTTCTCTATATTTATGGACTAAAGTGTGCAGCAGCACATGCGGAGCCCATTCCTCGCGCGAGCAGACTATCAAGTCGCGCTGCTCAAGCATGCAAGGTCTTTCCAGGAGATGCCGAGTGGCCATCCGAGAGTGAATGGGCCCGACTAAATGCATCCATTGACGGCGTCCTGCTCCGGCCTAAGCCTGCGGCTTCCGTTTGCTATCCTGGTCCTGATCATAATCAGACCCAATGCCAATTCTTGGTCAATGGTGCCTCCTCGACTCGATTTTGGCTTGACGATCCCCTCACTGAGCTGGCACAATGGACTGAGGGGAGCTCGTGCGTGGCGACCCTCACGCCTGTAGGGAATTGTACCCGGGGTGGATTTCCAGAGTACGTTGTCAATGCCACGGCTGCGGAACACGTCCAGGGCGCGGTGAGCTTTGCAAGGGATAACAATATTCGATTGGTAATCAAGTACGTCAGATAGGATTCGAAGACCGTACCAAGAACATTTTGACTTACTAACATATTCAACAGAAACACAGGACATGATTTTGGAGGGAGATCAGTGGGCGCAGGCTCCATTAGTGTCTGGACACATTTCTTAAAGAGTACCGAATTCATCCCTTCATATAAGATAGGCCAATACAATGGGATGGCAGTCCGTATCGGATCGGGCGTCGAGGCGTGGGAAGTTTCGAATCTGATGGCAGCTAACAACATCACTGTTGTCGCGGCTGGATGTAATACAGTTGGGGGAAGTGGCGGATGGCTAAGCTCCGGCGGGCACAGCACCGTCACTTCGACATTCGGGCTAGGGGCTGACCAGGTCAGTCTGCCGGAATCTTTTATTTCCCCCTTTACCATGTCTGGGGAGCACAAGTTATCTAACTAGAGAACATCTACCCCTGATACCTCTATAAATTCCGGAAACCCCCTTCTAGTTTTTAACTAGTTTTCACCTTGAATAGCGAATACTGATTCCAGTTTCTCTAATAGGTTCTGTCGCTCGACGTAGTCACGGCTGACGGAGAGCTAGTGACGGCTGATCCTCTCACAAATCAAGACTTATTCTGGGCGATGCGAGGTGGAGGTGGAGGTAATCCATCCGAATTGCAAGACAACTTGAGTGGTCACTGACGGGTAAGGACAGCCACCTACGGAGTTATCATCTCGGTAGTCATGAAAGCGTATCCGCCCATCGGCATATCGACGTCATCACTAAGTCTCACAGTCTCGAGTACAGGTAATATTGGCAATGTTGAGACCTTCTGGCAAGGTATCGCCTCGTATTACCGCTTCGCTGCCGATATACTCGACGCTGGCGGATATGGCTTTAGCTACATTTATCCGATGGCCAATAACACCTATCGATTTACCACTAGCAGTTCTTTCCCGGGCATGACACCTGTTGTCGCTTTCGCTTTTATGCAGCCCTTGTACAACACTTTGAACAAGGTCGGCATCAATGTTGCAAACCCTACGATAGGATCAGCTCGACCAGTAAGAAATCTTCTATTTCTTTATATACTCCTTCTCGTATTCTTCTTTTCTTTTTAGTTATGTTAAGTCTAAGCTCCGAAGTACGGTTCTCCCCGCGGTGGGACAGGCGACCAGCCTGTCAATACCAGATACAGATCTCGCCTACTACCTCGACAGAATTGGGAAGATGACGGCCTTTTCAATCAAACGATGGACGCCATCAGGACGGCTGTTGAGCGAGGCTTTGAGAATAACTTCTACTTCCATGGAACTCTGACATCGCCCACTGAGCAGGTGGCAGGAGTGAGTACTTCCAGCGGTATTTTCTTTTCCCCTCCGTTTTTCGTTTCCAAGCTGTATTCATCTCTCAGAAGCTTGCCGTAACACCGGGACGCTCCTACGCCACACTCGGAATGACATCAACTGACAAGGAGTGTTACAGTGGCCCGGCAACGATAGTGCAGTCAACCCGGCTTGGCGACGGAATCGTATGCACGCCATGTTAATGGATGTGCAGCCGGGCGGACTAACAGCCCAGCAAGCGATTGACAGAGATACCTTGATGCAAGGATATATGGCTCTGCTCCGTGATGTATCACCTGGTGCAGGTTCGTATATGAATGAGGGCGACCCCGGCGAGCCGAATTGGCAGCAAGCTTTCTACGGCACCAATTACGACAGGCTACTAGAGATCAAGCGCAAATGGGATCCTGCAAATGTTTTTTGGGCCCCGACGACCGTCGGGAGCGAGGAATGGGTGGTACAAGTAGTCGATGGGTATCCGAATTCGCAGAATGGGAGACTATGTCGTGTTACGGGATGAAAAAAGAGCATGTCACCGCATTCAATCCGAGAAAGGAGCGAATAGTATGGCTTAACGATAGTCGATAGCGCTGCGTTGCCTTTAATAGGTTGCCAAAAAGAAGACATCCTAGGGAAGCTATAATTAACGAGTTCTCACTGATATGAGATGGGGGCAGACCGACCCGTTAGGCCAGCCGCCCAGTCACACCTATAAAGATGCAAAGGAAACTAACAATCTCTTAAAGAGTGCTATGTATTTTATAGAGTAGTATTGCTACCTTGAGGGAGGAGGTCAGGTTTTTTTCAGGGCCCCTCCTCTTTGCTTTTCCATTCGGCCTCTGGTAGGTATGTAGGTGACTAGGCTAGGCTGTGTGCAAAGGTACGCGATCTGCTAGCAATTTGTAATGAGGTTGTTGGTGAGGTATGTTGAGATGACGGACTTTGAGCATGCTGGAGTAGATATGTATATAGCATATATGAGGATAAGCGTTTAGATAGAGAGAGGGCAGTAGAGCTCTTTGAGTGAATTGAGGGAGTGGAATATGTGTAGGTATTAGGAGGATATGATAGTGTTTGGGATGATGGTGAAGATGGGGATGTGAAGTTGATAATTTTTTTTATCTAGCTTGAGGAAGTTAAGGGCTAGAAGAATTGTATGCAGGAAATATCTAAGGGGAGCGACATTGTTGGTATTTGATAGAATGAAAGTGTAGGTTTTAGATATTGTATCGTTATATACTTATATAAAGAGTATAGACGTTGCTGTAACTAAAAACTATCGATAGATTTTGTAGAAAAAGTTTTTGAAAAAAATTAGAAATATTTAGAAATTTAGAAAGTCATCAATGTTCATTAGCATTTCCAATTCCAGCTTTAATCCGACGTTCATATATGTAGGAGAGCCACGTTAAACATTCATCTGAAAAATTCAAGTGACGTATGAGAGGACATGAGAAAGAGAGAGAGAGAGAGTCTGTCATAATGGACTGAGCTTCCATCAGCAATTCCTTGGTTATCCCTAGTTAGATGTCAGCCACCCCACCCCTTTCATACTCTGGAAATGCCTAAGCGTTGAAAAATGGCTTCGCAACTCTCAGAGCTCTGCTATTAGGTTCCAAATCCAGGTAGTACCTCCAAGTGCTTAGACCGACATGAACAGCCTGGCAATAGGGGTCTGCCACTATCGGTGCCTCACGATTAGTGTGACCTAGGAGGTAAATGCCCGCGCTGGCAGCGACACCGGTGAAGTAGGCGCCGAAGATACCGGCGATCGCGGGGCCGGCGATAGGTCCGATGTCGAACCTTTTGAACTCCTCGGACCAGCTATACTCATCTCGGATCATGTATCGCCAAGTAGCAAAAACAAAGGGCTGTAAAGAAATCACAGAGAGGATTACGAAGAACGCCACGCTGCCTAGGCTGATCATATGCTCCTCGAAGCCCCAGTAGAAGGGCGTGTTGCCTAGCAGAGCCGCGTCGGAGCACAGTCTCTGGGCCGAGCATTGTGTAGTGCCTACCGCTTGCGCCACAAAGGACTCGGCACAGTCGTAACCTTGGTATATCCCCAGAGTCTCGAGGGTGAATTTTTGCCCGACGGCTAATACGTGGATCGTCGCGCCCCATTGAACCACGGTAAGTATACCAAGGATCCACGATAGCGTTCGCTTCAGCCCCGGCGATTTGTCGAGGATGCAAGAGTACGGGTGGTAGTGCAGGTTGGCGGCTACTAGCCACGTCGCGGCCCATGCGTAGATCGACAGCGTCGTGTTCGGGACCGGGTCCCGGGCGAACTCAGCGTAGTCGACCCACCACCAGATAATGTCGCCGGCCGTCGTATAGATCAGCAACGCCCAATTAAGGAACCCGACTTCGCCGGCGCTTCGCTCGCACCTGTGGCTGTGCTTGTCTGTCCTGGTCTTGTATAAATCCCAGTTCCGCTTCAGGAAGACGAAAAGGTACACCACCGTGAGCATGTTAACGTTGGTCCACAGCGCGAAAGTCGTCGAGCCGATCACGCCGGACCGTGCCGTCGAAGGGACGACGGTGTACCCCTTGAAACAGCTCGCGGCAGTGCACCAGTCGTAGTCGACCCCGTCTTCACTGCTGAACCATTGCGAGCTGATGGGGACGTAGCCGCGGTCGAGGTAGTCATGGTCTAGAGGGTACGGTCCGCGGCTAATAATGTCCCGGATGGCGCTGCAGTTCGCTGCGTCGGGGACTTGGGACGAGCATTCTGCGAACCGACTGTTCTTGAAGAGCTGAAAGTCGGACGTCTTAGACTCCTCGAAGCCCGTGTTGTCGGTCTTGATAAAGTTGATAATCAGGACGATGTTGGCGATTATGCCGCCAAGGGATACGAGGAACACTGCCGTGAAGGAGAGGACTGTGACAAACCAGATGCCCGAGCCCCAGTGTCGGTTGGGAAACCTGGGGAATTTGCATTTTGGTGATGATTTTTGGTGAACACGTCGGTATGAGGCCATCCTCAATGTGTGGGATTGGAAGATCTCAGGCAGCAGAAATGACGGCGCCAATTATTGTGCTCCTATACCGGCTGAAGGCGTCTTGAGACGTTTAGGAGGGATGGTCTACCTTGTGTGATGCTAGGCTCGATAGTCCTTTCATTGGCAACATGCTTGCAGGGCATGGTGGTGGTCTTATATGAAGCAGAGGAGAAGATGACATGACTTCAGCATCTAGACGAAACAGATGGAATGAAAACACCAGGAACCGCTTCTAGAATATGCACTTCCAGTCTGTCATATTCCAGAAGGGAAACATGGGCAGTGTTTGTTACAAGGAGGCGGGCAGTTTGGCCAATATCATCGTGTAATTATGTCTAACCCCATTTTCACAATGGGCAGAATAAAACACTGCCGCCAATGCTACCCTTCGATTGCAACTCTCCTGCTCCTGCATTCAATGTCATCTGAGAGGTTTTGACATAAGCTCGGGACGCTTCCCCGGGGACCATATTGGTAGAGCAGAATGAGGCTGATGCTTTCTTGACAAGAAACTCTTCTGTTTGGTTGGCTTAAGGTTACCAATGTCAGGGCAAGAATAGAACCCTGCATGAGCTGGGATTACATTTGCAGGGGTTGTAAGGTTGAGTTATTGGTAAGCGCCGAGGTTGAGACACTTCGATGATGCAACGTGAATCGGCACCGTTCTTCACGCGCTCAAAGAGGAGATTTTGAGCCTCATAAGTCTGCCAAGGTAGAGGTTCGGTCCCGAGAGATTGTAGAAGTGGGGAGATATCTTGCGGGGAGGCATGTTTCAAACCCGACCGTTCGGCCGGACCGCCTGAAAACAACGTCGCGAACTACCCCAATTCCCCTTTAGGGTTCGCTGATACAGGATACCACGACAATACCAGGCGTAGAATGTAGCTAAGTTTGGAACTTTACATCCTGCTCTTACTATGGATGGCGTTCTGGCGTTTTGTTTTCGGGCATTTCGATAGACGGATGCCGATTATTCGCTGCAAGCAACTTAGATGTAGTATATGACGGCGGTAATATCCATCCCAACCCCCCTCCGATCGAAATCCGAACATTCGCTAGAAAGGGCCCTGCTGCGCCGAATTTGCCCCTGGTCTTGCATTATTTCTTATAATTACTCGTTATTCAGATCCCAAGATGCCCCGCGCTAGGTCTTGCATACTGGATAGCCATGCAGAGGAGGTGCATATTGTTGTTTGACATGAGAACTCCCTGAAGGAAGAATTCCCCCCAAACCTGGGGCGTGTGGTAATTCACCACTCTTCGCCACGAACCTCGATTCCGCCTAGATGCTCATTGGTCCAAAAGCAGTACATTTGTTATGTAGGCCGCGATAGGCTGTCTAGCGGCTCTCCGAGTCTTGTCTAGCTCTTTCGTCTCGCTGGCTCATGTGTAGGTATTGTCAAATTCATGCAAGCTCTGCTCTACCACACGTAGCGAATACGAGGCTGCAAGTCTCAGACCCTCTGAACGCGTTAGACGCGCTGAAATGCGTCTTCCCGTCTATTACTGATATTCTTCCTAATATCCTACATGAGGCTATTCAGCCCTCGCTTAACTAAGACATAGGCGCCGTGGTCGGAGGTTTACTCTATTGGCCAGAGTTATATATAGATTCGTAGCCAAGCCACCTAAACGGAAGAGAATCCGAATGGTCAAGATCTTAGGCAGCCATAACAGATTATTGTATTCTGAATAGAGTCAATTCCAAGCCCTGAAACCAGCCCTTGTTATATCTATCTACCACGACGATGTGATAGAATTGGGCGAGATCTGCTAGTTCCTGCATACACAAGAAGACAGCTGAAGTGGTGTAGCCGGTTTGTTCAGGGGGCTTTGAGGCTATAGTCCAGGTTACCTGAGCTTAGGTTGTTGCCGTCGAAGAAGACGTCCCTGCGCCCGTTGACGCCGGCCTAGCAGAGTGCCAGTCCGCCCGGGCGCAGGCGCCTGACAGATGAGATGTGCTCCGTCCGACTACCCTCTTTCGCTCACACCTGATTGCCTCTGTGTACTTCCGAGGTCCCATTCACATCAAGTTAGCTCTACGGAAGAACTAGGTGTGTTAAGTCTAAAGGTTCAGTACTCACAGCGGTAAGACATATACCATTCCCTTTAGAGATCATCAATGGAAGACTTCCTAATTATCACTTATGATGTTTGAAAACAGGAGAAACTGCCCAATCCTACCTCTCTTCGGTACACTTATCCCAACGCGTTACGTGGTACCTGAACCTGTAAGCCCGCAGGAACTGTTGGATGCCATGCAGAGTGACGAAATCTTTGCACCCCGGACTCATTCAGGGTCATTCTTCTTCCCCCCAACTATCAATACCGAGGCAGGAGTGATAACTTAACAGGCAGCCCATTCTACAGTTCAGGTGAAGCCTTCTAACTACACCACCTATGACACAGGGTCATATACGATTTTACCGAGTCCTTCGCGAGGCTTGTAGGGATATTCATAACAACAGTCGAGCTAGTCTTCAAGATATTACAGTCATGTCTCTACGAGTCTACGAAGTGAGGGACGCAGCTGTGAGATAGGTAAGGTAAGTACCCTTAGATTGCCCTCTTGTAACAGGTTTCATACTACTAGACCACCTCTTCTGTATTGGCAGGTACTCTATACCCTAGACTACCTCCTCACAGCTTGTCACTTTCACTCAACTAACTACCTAGTAGTGTTGCGCTGGAACTTTGACCTTGTGCTATTGGAAACCGTCAGCAGATGCTAAAACAAGAATACGTTGTTGTGTAATTCTGCCAGCCTTCACTGATCCATAGCCAGTCCTGCGATATCTTCCACCTACCTACACACTTTCCAACCAACGTCCTCTATCTCCGAACCTACCCACCCACGTACCTACCTTTCAACTCACATGTGTACACACACTACATCATTCATATATACTTTGCCCCAGACCATCAATCAATACCACTTTGTCAGCAATGACATCACCCGCATCAAGCCAGCAAGTGTTGCAGGCCGACGTGTCGCACATGCAACAGGACATATGTGACACAGGCAGGAAAGCCCTTGCTCATCGACAACTGGAATAGTACTCGTGTCTAGGAAGCTCTGGTACTGACAGTAGGCTAGCAAGTCTGGCCCAATCCAATGAGGTAACATAGGCTTACATTCCAATTTTATCCAGGTAGCTGCCCGTCGCCTGGCATCTGAGGTTCAACAGCGTGGCATTGATACCCGCGACTATTCAACGAATTCTTCACGGAGTATATCAACCAGCGACAGGAGTGTGAGCTGATCTTCACGCAGAGCTGGATCAACATCCGGTCTGGTCGCCCCCCGTCCGACATTCACTCACAAATTAAACGAATCATTCCTTGGGTAGGTTCAGATCCCCGCATCACAACAGTTGACGAATCATTCATTTTGGCAAGCATGCCCCCAGGGGATTGGAACGACACACCTCCGCTTTTCATTTGTGCACGGTGGCCATCTTATCCAGAACCTACAAGTCTAGCTCTTCTTGTGTATCCCGACTTCTAGTCCGTCGTGATGTCTTCCGATTGGGCTATAGCCCCGATTCATGGCCGCACAGCAGCTGTACCGGCTCATGATTGCGACCCAGTCTCATATCGATACCCTATCGACGCCATTCACTTTTCCTTTCCTTGACAGAATAAAGGTAACATTGTACCAGATATGCTATGATAGAACATTGGTAACGATGCTTTTAATAGGTCAATATGCCAATAGAAAAATAAAGGCCCGGCAGCTACAATGAGTCTGCAGACGCTCTTGTACCGAGTGTTCCAATTTGCAAAATTCGGAGTATCAAACTGAATCTTGTTCATAATGCTAGAGATGTCATGCTAGGAGGCCTAGTGCCGATCTCGAGCTACTGTAGTGTAACATGGTCGATTAGACTCGTCCCCAGCCGAGGTTCTCACCCCTGCTAGGGCGGAAGTCAAAGGAAAACGTTCTGCGGAGATGTGAAACATCATGGCGGCCATGAACCCCATTATGGTCAACGGACGGTCGGGTTTAGATCACTGCCGTGGAACTCCAACTGTCGGGCCCCTCACCCTAAACATCACAGCTAGGCCGTAGAGGACATAGGTCGTCGGGGATTGAGTGGGGAGGATATATCTGGGTAGTAGGGAGGGCACTTTGAATACATATACTTGTATTCACCCTACAATATCTATCTCAACGTTTGGCTCCCTATCCACAGCATTGCTGTCTTTCTCTCAATACTCAGGAGGGTTATGGCTTCTTCGCGACCGCCTATCCGTATTGCTAATTGCTCCGGTGCAGCATCTGACCCGGGAGATCACATGCTCGCCCAGGCGAGTGCCGGTCAAGTTGATGTGATTACTGGTGACTATCTAGCAGAAGTAAATCTGGCACAATATGCGGAAGCCTATACCAAGGGTGAGCATCCTGGCTACGTACCCACAGCCTACGATGGTCTTAAGTCATCACTCAAGATAATCAACGAGAAGAGGATCAAAGTTGTCATCAATGGCGGCGGTTTGAATCCCAAAGGTCTAGCCGAGGCTACGCATAAGATGATCAGTGAGAATGGGTACGACCTTAAGGTTGCCTATGTCGAAGGAGACAATCTACTGCCCATCGTTCACGATATCCTCAAACCCGACAGTCAAGGTCAGTTGCCGCACTTCGACTCGGCGAACCACCAAGTCAAACTAGCCGAAGACACGGATAACTTTCTCCGGAACAAAAATAAGAAAGTTGTAAGTGCCAACGCGTACCTAGGTTGTCGCGCCATTCGACTCGGGCTGGAAAAAGGCGCCGACATCATCATATGTGGCCGAGTTGCGGATGCATCCCCTGTGATGGGGGCAGCGCAATGGTGGCATGGATGGAGAGACAGCGATTTTGACAACCTGGCTGGCGCACTAGTGGCCGGTCATTTGATTGAATGCTCAACATACGTCACGGGCGCTAATTTCGCTGGCTTTGACCGATACACCATTCAGGAGCTGCTACGGCTTGGTTTACCCATTGCGGAGATCGCAGAGAATGGAGATGTTGTCATCACGAAACATGAGGCACTCAACGGATTTGTGACCGAGGAGAGTGTGAAATGTCAGCTGTTGTATGAGCTTCAAGGGAACATATACTTGAACAGTGACGTGAAGGCAGACATTACTGACGTGTCTGTCCGCCAAACCGGTCTTAATCGTGTCCACGTCTCAGGTACAAAGGGTTATCCGCCGCCGCCGACTACAAAACTCGCGGTATTCTACCGTGGTGGTTGGCAAGGCGAGGTTACTATTAACGCGACGGGGTATGCCACGAGTCGCAAGTACGATCTGCAAGAAGCTCAGGTGCGGATGCAGCTGGACAAATGGGGTGTGACGAACAAGATCGACCTACTCGAGTTTCAACGTATCGGCGTCCCGCAAGAGAATCCACGGTCTCAGCTGGAAGCCACCACATATGTACGTATAGTTGCACAAGCACAGGATGCTGAGACTATTCGAACTGTTAACCGGGCATTGTGGCACAATGGCAGTGAGTCCTTTCCTCCATTTTACAGCGGTAACTTCAGACGACAAATAATTGGCTGATGCCTTACTCTATCCATTTTAGTGCAGCATTTTCCTGGCTTCCATAGTACGCTAGATACACGATTGATGACCATTCCAATCCCATTTCTCGGCTACTTTCCAGCTCTCGTAGCCCAGGATCGAATACAAGAATCCATTAATATCCTAGGGCTTGGAGGGGATGTCGTGGACCGCTCCGTCGTCGGCCCACCTGGCAAAACAGAGGAGCTTGCGCCACGCGAGAATTATGACCCGGTCTCACCATCTGCCCTTTCCTCATTCGGCTCTTCACGAATAGTACCATTCGGCGACATTATCCTCGCACGATCAGGCGACAAGGGCGCAAACGTGAATGTTGGCTTCACGCCACGTAAGATATATGACAACGCCGAGGTATGGGAATGGCTGCGGTCTTTCTTGACGAGAGATAAACTCAAAGAGTTGATGGGCAACGACTGGCAAGATTGGTTTCATCTTGAACGTGTTGAGTTTCCGAAGATCAGGGCCGTACACTTCGTCGTGTACGGCCCTCTAGCAAAAGGCGTGAGTAGCTCTGTTAAGCTCGATTCGTTAGGAAAAGGGTTCGCAGAATGGTTGCGTTATGTGCATGTCCCAGTCCCCATCAAGTTCCTGGAACTAGGGCCCGAAAGCAAGATTTAATACCCAGCCTCCTACATACACAACTTATCATAAACGATGGATGTAGCTCGAGAACAGTTTGGAGATCTAAGCTGAAAGTCTTGGGGTCCGTTTCCTTAAATGAAAGCAGTCACTGAATCGCATCATGTCAAAGACGGGATTTATGTGCGGGTTAAGGATGTCAGAAAACTTTAGCTCTCAACATTCTCTGCAGTGTAGTCTCTGAAGCCAGTATACGACTACAGTAACAAGTTATCATTGGCCATTATAGAGCTGCCACCCTCGTTTCTTAAGGAATAGGCCATACTTGACTAATATACGCCATTTTCATAAATCGTGTGTTCTAGCTCAGGTACTCGCAGAATTCAGACACGTATTCCTCTTCATACCTAGCCTCACCTCTTCGAAGAAGAATTGTAGGGGCGATAAATTTCACTTCAGTGCACCAACGCTGTCTATAGGTTTAACCGTTATGTTGTTCATATTAGAAATTAAAATAGTACTTAAGCCCCCCTTTGAATATAATGGTATCACATGATACAAAAGATGTTACTACCTTTTCGACATTTCAGATTTCATAGGATTAATATTGTAGTTGGTAGATATATGCAAAGAGCTACCCCTTTGTGTCCCTGATTTATTGAGAAGTTAGGTCTCTTGGCAGCAAATTTACCGTATAGGACGTGGCGCGTAATAGCCTGGGCCTGAGCAGCTTATCTCGCTATAACGCTGAGATATCGTTCGTATATATCAACATATCAAAATCTATTTTGAAAGAAGCCTGCAATGGGTATAATTATTTGCCCGCCGAGGCCGTTAGGCTAGACAGAGATAAGTTCCTACTCCCTCTAAGATATTATAAGGTTCTCATACTTCCTCGAAAGGATGTTGACTACTCCGAGCCAGAAGGGGCTTTCTTACAACTTGTTTAAATAGATAGTTCAAAGGGATATCACGTTTAGTAAGTATCGGACTCAGAAGAATCGCATCATTGGATTTAAAATCTATCAAGCCTGATCCAAGGTCAGCACCAATTTCGCCCTGCTACAGTGATTGGAATGGCCTTGGGTAAGTAGTAATATATCTCCTTCAAAACACTCCTTTCGTAAGACAGTGAAGTCCCTGCATGAGGAACAGTAGAGTTACTTCACAGACTTCACCAGTACGAAAATCTACTTGCGACAAGCGCAAATGTTGTTCTCCAAGCACACTTTGGTTGCAGGGCAGCCAACGGCTGGTATCTGCTTCTACACATCCTCAGTATTCCGCGCAGGGTGCTGAGGTCCCGGGTTAACCTAAACGTTCATCTTTTGATGTCTGTAAGTTAAGATTCTTGCCATGTCGCGTGAGTGGAGATGTTTCGGAAGTGAGTTAAGTCGTTATGTTGTTACTGAGTTAACCATATTGCTCCTTTCGTAATTTACGTACACCCTTCCAATATCAATGTGCGTATACTATTCGGAGATTGCTTGCTACACAAATATATGATGGTTTCTTTCAGTTATTTGGCAAGCTGGCAATGTATAAGAACGGGTGAGGTGAACCATCCTAGAAAGATCAGAGTAGCGGCTACTTTGAAGGCTACATGTAAGTATTCCGCAATTGAATCACACATTCAGCTAGCTATTCATTTAATTGACACTAGACCCTAAAAACCGAAAGTCGACCTCATCGTTTCGGAGCTAAGACATTACCCCTATTACCAAATTTGTACATGTCATGTAAGTACTAGGTTGTCCAGGTGGCCAAGAGTGTGCGGTCTGAGCGGAATGAGTTGGCAGCTGTACACCTAAATAGTGTTCAGTTCTCCTTCTACTAAATCAACCTCGGGCAACAGAAATAGATTCCAGACCCAAGTCCTAGTGTCCGATGGGGCAAGGGAGTTTAAACCAGTTGACATTTCTTCTACGCCTATCCTGTATAACTCCCCCTTAGGAGAGAGAACACGCGAAGCTGAGAAATGAGAGGAAAGGTTAATCCTCTCTCCTACAGCCATTCTCTAATAGACACACACAAACCCAATATGTTAGCTCCCCGAAGGACTTCCGTCGTTTTCCAATGTATAGACGTGCTCCATACTCCTGTTTATGCAATAATATTCACGGCTCATAATTCTCCCTATGGATACTTGCAGACACTGCTGCACCAGTGTATGAGTCCCAGTAGCCCTGGCTGATCTCTAAATTCAAGTACCCACTACACAGATCAAGCACAAGAGTATTGGCAAATAGCAGTCGACCACATATCACGATGGTTGCCCGTTCGACAGTGTTTGAACGCTTATAGTCAGACAAAATGGCTCCCGCTGTAGTCTAAATGTCACGAGACAAGAGACTTCCGTGCGGATGGGGTGACCTGACTGAATTGCGATAAAGACCTCTGCACATCACCCAACGTTGATTATTTACCACAAGGACAGGGTCTTATACTTGAATGGCGGTGTGAAACCGAACGATCGGGGTTTCATGCTGAACCTGTTCCTCGACCATCCAAGTTGGCGTGGCATCTCCCTGATGAGAAAGCAATATGCAACACGCGCTGTACTGGGTACTTTCTAAAACTCTGATGAGAATCGAATAGAAGACATTCCAGGTTTGCTCTCGATAATGAAACCGACGAACGTGGTCCACTGAACAACGCTGGCTCCTCGCGTAATGGGCTGAATTCATGTTGGGCCAACGAATGAAAGGTTCGTGCTCAAATAGACTCTTTCATAGTATATTGTTTTTGGGAATTCTGCGGTTTCTGGTAACTGACTCAAACATCGAAGCAAACGTCGATCGGGGTTGGTTCCATCACGCACCCCGGATTCCGTCATTGCCAACGCATCGTTGCCCCGAATCGTTACGAGTTTGACCTACTGAGTATGTGTATCATGACTGAACAAGTTATCAATGATCATAGTCTAATATGACATGATGTCCGGCGTATTCTTGTTTTGTTGTTGATATTTTCAACACGTCGTTGCTGCGTTGTTCATTAAGTGCCAAGATGGAAATACACACTAATCCCATAACACCATCGGCCATAAAGGGAATAAGCATTCACCAGAGGCTGTAAGAGCAGTGTACCTACTGTAGGCATGTATCTACTTAGTCGCACTAAGTATACAGTAGCATGCACAGAACATGCAAGTCGATGGCTTGAGTGGCTTGCCAAGAGCTCTGGCCTGTTTCGGGTTCTGGTGGGGGAAAAAAAATTGATGTGCCTGGTGCGAGAGGTAAATAGAAGAGTCTCGATCATGATACCTATTGACAAATTCCGGGGTACGCCGTAGTGGTGTACTATGCAATGCTATCCACAAAGTATCCTGTTGGCCCCTTACTTATACACTACATGTAGGTATGTCCAGATGCAGATGCAAAGCGTTTTAAATATTTGCATGTTGTACGGAGGCGTTGTTACCTAAATTAGGTGCAAATTCATAGATGTCGGCGTTACAGCAGCCTTTGAAAGAATCCATGGATGGATCAGCTAAGTATGTACTTAGTACCAACGCTCGTAGGAGTTTGCTTAGTATGTAGGGATGTGAAGTATGGTACCCACTACTTGGTAGTGTACCTCACAGATGTGCAATCCTAACAACGAAGGGCACCAACCGGGGATCTCAAACCCAGCTTTTCCAGCCGACCGGGTAACGTGCATTGAATTAAGTAGGTAACGGCGTTTCAAGCCAAACACAGCTTTCACAGATGTAGGTAGGGCCGTCTGGTAGCTTGTTTCGAGTTACCTACCGGTAGCTTGGTGGCCTCACTTAGCTGGATGACCAGAATACCACATCATGCGCTAGAATATGGCCGATCTACAAGTATGTACATACAATAGGTAGTAACGCTGCCTGGTTTGTTACTCTTAACGCGCGTCGTGAAGCCTTTTTGTGTTAGACTGTGTATGTAGCAGGCTAGGATATCCGAGCGAAATACTCATACTTATACTCAGTAAGTATCATGTCCGAGGTTTAACTTCATGCTATGCTGGTTACCCGAAGCGAGACGGCATGGGCCGATGCGTAATGGAGGTACTTGTGTACAATAAAGGGGATGCTTGTCGGTGGCTGTGCTGCTGGTAATCTCGGCTTCAAGCCCTGCCTACACTAGCAAGCCATGCCATGCCATCCGTATTTGCTACACTAATGTAGGTAGGCGTACTAGGTAAGTACTGTACATATATATACGAAGAAAGGCAACCTTGATGCTAACCTATGCCCAAATAATCGACCGCAACACGTGGAAGCATCGGGATTTTTACCCTGATAAAAAAAAAAAAACCCCTGCTATCACTTCGGTCCTCCGCTGCATGTCAGCAGCCACCTAAGCCGCTCAGGAACAAGCTGGCCTATTTTGAAAGCACGCTCCGAAACGGGACGTCAAGGTGGACGGCCACGGACAGAGCGAAGGAATTGTTCCTGATACTACTACGTAAACTGGCCAAGCTGTGTGAAGGCGGTGTGGTGAATGAACCAGATCTGGGTCTAGTGTACGATGCTGTACTCAGTAGGTAACAAAATCCGTCGCGTCGGCTCTTGTCGTACTGTACATTGCGTAAATACTGAATGGCAATCATCTACATATGTATGTAGGCAGGTCGAGTACATATAGAAATATAGACATAAAGTGATGGGCAAACACATCTCGCGTGATCGATGGCCTTTATACCAATCAAAGAAAACTTGAAGGGAACCAAAAGAGGTTACTCTGTACTGTCGGTTGACGCAGAGTTTAGTTTCCTGGTTTTGCTTCTGGAAACAGCGGGTAGATGCAGTACAAGTGTTTCGGATTTACACTAGTCACCTCCTGTTGGCCGCATTCCGACCGAAGTTGTGCGGGTTTGATGTATCAACTACCTCCATGTAGATGTTTACTTGATACGAGGGAGGGGTATTCGGTACCTACTTGTCTATTTGCTTATCCTGCTGATTTAATCCCATCAATATCCTACAACTATCTACAGACCCAAGCGTCATGGCTATGTGTTTCAATTACAAGTAGACATACTAGCAAGAAGGGTTTGGACGTCTGTGGGTAACCAATTCGGGAAGAATAGTAATAAACTTCAGGAGCATCTTGAGATGATAAGAGGCAAGAGTGAGAATTGCTTCAACAGGTTTTTGGGGGCCAGCCTGCCTACCTTATCTTCTACGATAAGATGCTGGCCTACGTAACCAAAATAGTCTTTATACATGAAGTTACAAGCTGTCTACTGGGTAATCACCGCTATCGATATTGTATCATTGCCAATGCTCCAGACTTTGTTACTGTATATACAAAGCGAAATACATCTGCAGGTAGGGTAGTTCTAATGCAGTTTGAATGATGATCTGCATCGATAGATACCCTTAACCGTTAAGTTCAAGTGTACATTGTATCCTAAATGGCGGGGCCAGCTTGTCCCTGGCAGCGCCAAAATTGGCCACACTGATTGGTTGTCTCACGTATTCTGCTCTTCTGATTGGACGCAGCTTGTGTTGACCCAAGGCACAGGTATTGATTGTGGAGTCGCTTGTGTTTGTGGCGCGGCGGATTCAAGGGGGGTAAAATAGTGCTCATACTTAAAGTATACACTACTGTAGGTACCAACCTTAGCTGCATACTCAAACCAACTACTTCCCAGGCTGGTAAGTTGCTGCCAGTGATGTACCACACTTACATTAGTATATAGATAATGGCGTACAGATGAACCTGTCGCATGTTGAGTTTTCCAATTAGATACCCGTAGTTGTACAGTCACATTTAAGTACCTAATACATAAAAGAAACAAGACCGTAAGGCTCATTGTACAGATGAAAAAGGCACAGGTACATAGATAGCCAGGTAGACGCAGCCTCGGTCTAATGGGTTTGCCTTTTAAACCAAGAAAACACAAAGGCTGAAAATCCGGACTAAGCTGGACAATTGCCAATCCGCGGTATTCTAGGTACCGATCTCCTTTTTGGGCCGTCGTCCTCTTCTACGCCGCCCTGCCATCAATCCGCCCCTCGTCTCTATTCCTCATTGAGGTACCTACGGGTAGCACACGGCATCCATCACCCCAGTGCCCCCACTAACACCCTTGCACTTGAGCGGGTCTTTCACCTCTTGTGCGATCAACACTGTAGTGCAAAGAGCACTGTGGCAGTTTTACTGTATATGGACCCTACCGACTGCCCAGAGGGTAGAGTGCAACAGATCGCAGAGCGGTTAGTCCCACTAGTAATCTCTTGTACTGCCCTCGCATTGGCTCGCAGCCTGCCAATCTGGACCAGCTCACAACGTGCCCGCACTGTAAGACGGCCTGTGCAAGCCGTGACCTCTCCCCTTTCCAGCCCAGCCGCCTCCGAAGACAGCCCCCGTCCTCATTCCCACACACGCACACACTCTCCTTTACCCTCCTACTCGATCTCCCCCAACGCTCCCTTCATCTCCCTCCCTCTTTCGCTCATACAGGGAAGTTCACTCTTTTCCAGTCGAATTGTCGACAAAAACTACTTTCACTATTTCCATCTTCTATCGGCTACCCTTCCTTCGTCATCGCCCCATTCATCGCCCATCGTCAACAAGGCCAGTTCAGGTGCAACACAAAGGCCTTCGCCGGTCACCGACCGCCTCCCTCGAGACAAACCGCTACACAACCCAAGTAACGACCACTTGCGTCCCCCCGAAACCTACCAGCGACACCGATTTCCCTGGCAGCTTCCCATCGTCGCTCAATCAATACGAAGTCGAGTCGACCGGCGGACTGCAACCTCATTTGATTAAGCCATTTACTTTGGTCTTCACAGTTCTTTGTGTGTTTCATACGACGCGTCCTCTTCTTTTCTAGCCAAAGAAAGGAGTCCAGCATCGCCGCGAGGAATATCCTGAACGGATTAATCCGATTTCCGTTCTCTTCCATGAGTCTCGCCGCGTAGCACCGACTGCGAACTATCAAGGTCGAAGGATTACTCAGCACCCAAGCCCTAGCGACTACCTAAAGAGGTCTGATACGCGGCCTTCGTCTCTTTTACTATTCGCCTCGGTCTTCGTCCATACATACACCATGTCAATTAGACAGATGACTGCCGTGGCCGTCCTGGCCTTGGCATCATTCGTGGTAGACGCCAAGAAGGGTGTCGAAGTGGCGGCACAGCAGGCCGTCCAAGGTACCGACACAGTCGCTGGCTGCTATTCATCTCTGGGAGACATGACACTCGATAGCTCGGACGAATATAACGCTCAGGGCTATTGTGCCCCCAACTGTCGCAAGAAGAACAAGCCTGTTGGTGCAACGTACTTGAAGAATTGTTATTGCGGCACCAAACTTCCTAGTGAAAATGACTTGCTCGACGATTCGAAGTGCAATGAGCCTTGCCCTGGCTATGATCCCCAGGCTTGTATGTGGATATTCGCATAATTTCGTGTTCGTTTGCTAACAGTTTACTCAGGTGGTGGTCTGGGTGCCTACACTGTTTACAATACTGGCGTGCAGGTGAATGTCGCCGTGGTTGACGATGGTACAACCTCGTCATCCACCACCACCACTTCTGCTCCCACCTCTACCACTGCCGCTGAAGCAACAGGTTAGCATTCTGTTTATATCCACTATGAACATACATGATACTAATTCTCTTTAGCAACCCTGATAGAGACGGCCCCGGCTGCATCTGAGACGACTTCGAAGGACGATGGATCTAAAACAAACGTTGTTGGCATCGCTGTTGGAGTAGTTGTTGGTGTTGTTGTTGCCGGATCAATCGCTGCCGGTGCATTCTTCTTCGTACGGAAAAAGAGGAACTCTGAGCTGGAAGAAGAGCATCGTCGGAATGCTGCTGTCAACGCCTTTATCAGTGGAGGAAAACCCCCTCGCAGCAGTGGCGGTATGTCTATCGCAGATTCTCGGATGGACCCCGTCTTGAATCGACGTATGAGTGACGGTAGCATTGCCGATAACCAAGATTATTCTCGACGCATTCTGAGGGTATGTATCAGAATCACCTGCATATGAAGTTGTTGCTTAACTAGTCTACAGGTAACCAATGCATAAATACCCACCATTCAGACGAGACGATGAAGAAGTTCCGCTTTCTAACAATTATATTTCTCCCTTGGGCATCAATGGCGTTAGAGGTGGTTACTATTGACTTGACATTGGATGGTCGATGTCGATGATCCTGGCGTTATATATGTGTCGAGGGGTGGCACAAAACAGGCGCTAGGCAACATGTTGGTCGTGACCGCTGGTCAGAACCCCCGAGCCGATACTCATAACCCCGTCCACTCCTTTCTCTTGGCTCCTTGCCATAAGGCAAAAGCCTCCCTTATACTCATACTCCTTGGACTTCTCGCAAATCCTATACAGGGCCCAGAACCCGAGAGGATTGCAGAAAAATCCGAAAGATACGACACCGAGCAGCAATTAGTGGTCTATGTGAGGGTTATAATAACAGGAACGCCACAATCTAACAACGGGTCCTGAATTTATAAGGAACGATGGCGATCTGGTTTGATCGCGAGGGTTCCGCAAGTAGAACAATAGGCATCAGTGAACACGACGGGCTTTTTTGCTGTATATTATTTGTGTTAGTCCAATAGATGGACTTCGATACCAAAGTCGGCCAGGTGTAGTCATTCATCTTGACAGTGTTGTTTATTGATTTGGTTTCTACCCTTACGAGTTGCTCAGGGCCTGTACCTGCCAGCACTAAACATTGCAGGATATTTAATGCTAGAACAAACCTTCCTTCATATATGTAATCATCCCCTACCAGTACTCGGACTTTTTATTTTTTTTATTTTTTTTACAAGTAATCTTCCGAGCAACTGTTGCAACTAATGTGATAGAACATCGTCTCGATGTCAACCCAGCTGTTTAATTGCGTGACTAGAGCCCCGTACAGTAGCCCGTAGCAGTTGTATCCGCACCCTTACAATAATAACCAGGCACTGTACTTGACCATCTCCCTTTCCTCCTGGGTATATATATCATATACCATAGTAGTCGTACGGTTATAACGACTAGGTCAATATATCCAGATCATATTCATAACGAGCGGAGAACCTTCGGTCTTATCGTTCTCATGCCTTGGATTTCCACCCGCCATGAATAAGAAAGAAGCGGAAGAAAAGGGCTGATAAGCTGTACGACATGTCAATGACGATGATATATGGGCCGACAGGGGTAACATGCCGCTGGATCAGCTCTTCGTCTCCGGGCGCTGTTTTGTTTTTGGATCTCGTCCCGGATTATGACGCTGTGATCGTCGGTCTTGAAACGGGGGGCCCGTATCCCCATTTAGACCCCTATTCTATTCACCGTGCTCTGACCATGCATACCTACCTACGCTACGGTGGCAGCATACTGGGGTATGTACTTGTGGAACGAGGTGCTAGGATTCAGAGAATGTGTGCGAACTTGCTGTACCGGTGGTCTAATTGATGGCTTGTCGTGAACTTAGCTACTTGGTGTAAGATTATGTATCCAGAATATATCCACCAAGTGAGTTCCTATACGAGATAGAGATGTTGGAGTCATTGCTTGCCGAGAGTACTGAGTTTAGTGGTAGCATTATAGTTCGACCATATCGAAGCTTGAAAGATTCTGATATCAGCGAAGACGCGGGATGTTGTGGGGAAATTGGGGGGTGCAGAGTTGACCGACGTCCATTTCCAAGACCCTTCTGATAAACTCTAGAGTTGGTATACAGTAGCTGTATTTCAGGTCTCAGGTGGATTCTCATTGTGATGGGTTGCAAGTTTCAAGCTGGGGGTGTTATTATGTTGATCCGTATTTACACCCGAAGCTTCCAACTGTGCAGATGAACTCAGGATACATCGACTCGGTAAATTCTCGAACGTGGGAAGCTATAAATCCGTCTATATGAAGTTTAATCACGTAGTATAGAAAACTAGTCTTCGTTTCCTATTGCCGCGTGGTCATTTATGCTAGCATGGTGTATAGCATGACAAAGCCCATGATCGCCAGATCTCCGAAACGGTTAAAGCATTGAGCTCGTGACATATCTGTGTCATGTAATTTCGTATGACCTGAGAACTACATGTATAGAAAAGAGGAGTTTGCTTGTATTGCATTCGTGGCAGCTTGTTAGGACGTCTGTCGGGATGTGGTGTCCCTGAATCCCTCGGTGCAAACCCAATGCTCCCTTTCTCTAGAAAGCCCACTCCATATACGCACGCCATTATATGTGCAGCTGGAGCCTGTATTAGTATAGCGCAAAATAGTATACTCTTATTTCTCTTATTATTTATTGATTTCCTCCCCTGTGTTCCAAGACTAGGCAACAGCGGGTTGGGTTGTATTTATCTACCATAGATAGTGTGCATCTTCATGGCTTTTGCAATATTCTACAAGGTCAAATGCTACCATGTTAAATGAAGTCTAGACAATCAGGCCAACATACCTTGGTTATCAATTTTCCATCCATTAGCTACGGACCTAGGATAAATAACCAGCCTCGAGTCAAGGACCATACCAAGGGCATTTAACTAGTATATTTGTATTAAACAAATATACACAGAGTGAATCTGCTCATATAGATTAAGTCACCAACCTCAAGCAGAATAACTGCACATATTATCTTATGAATAATTACTGCTAATTGATTTTAAGGGGAAATGTGGCACTCAGCTACAATTTATGTCGAATCTCTCTGAGAGAAGCTACCCTATATCAATTCTTAGACTGATGCTAGAAGTAGATCACGTGACAGCGAGAGGTAAGAAGCTCCAAGCCCCACATGTCTCCACCTTAGGTATGGCCAAGATTTGTCGCGTCTCTCGTAGAGGGTCTTCGCGCAGCTCAGCTACAGCCTACTAAACATGATTATTTTGCTGAACAGCTTCGTTCGACCCTGGCAAAACACAGCGTGGTCGGGTTCACTGAATATTCCACTTCAAGCTCCCCGCTCCGATCACCAACCATCATAGGAAAGCATCATGCTCGGCGACTTGTACTAAGTCGAACCTTTTCCCCTCTTTGGTTCATCCTTCTCTTTCCATTTCGCAGACCGGCCCTCTTAGCTTTCCACCAGCACGACGATCCCACCCAGCTGCCAACCTCGCCCGAGCTCGCCACATACCCATGGCCCCAACTACGGCGGCGCGCGTCCGTCGCACAGCGCAGAACACGCAGTACACGTATGGTTGGCATTCGGTCTGATGAGGTGTCTGGGCACGCAAGCCCGCCGCTAACTCGTTCATGTCGTTCTCTTAGATACAATCTACCCCGTCGTATTCACACAGTTCACACCTACCCCGTACTATCTCCCCAAGGAGCCACGATTCTCATATACGGGCACGAGAATGGTGTTACTCTCGTCTGGCGCGGCGGTCGGCGCTTCAAGCCTGAGGTGCAACAAGAGGCTGTTGCCGCTAAGGGATCTAATGGCAAGCAGAATGGTGGCCAGCCGCCTCAGGATGCCATCATGATCATCGACTCGGACGAAGAGGACGCCGCTCCACCAGCGTCGTTTGTCGACCAGCCACAATTCGAAGAAACCCTCGACGAAGAGGCCACATACCCAGAGATCTCGCAAACTCTCGACCTCGAGTTTGATACTGCCGTCTTGCACGTCTCCACGCTGCCTCTCACTCCATGTCTTGCCGAGGATGCGTCGTGGGAAGGCACTGACATATTGAAGGAGAAGATTGTCTTCACCGCTTCATGCGCCACTCGCGAGGTCTTTCTGGTCACACTACCACTCATTCCCCCGTCTCCCCTCAGTAAAGCGAGGAAGGACTTGCAAGAATCGCTCTTGGCTGGAAAGGCTGGTAACGGCAAATGGGGGGAGACTGTCACACTGCTAGCCGGCCAGCAGAAGCCTTCTGACGGCTTGGCTATGACGCTCATTAGACCAAGAC
Source organism: Xylaria arbuscula (assembly GCA_022385695.1). NCBI lineage: Eukaryota > Fungi > Ascomycota > Sordariomycetes > Xylariales > Xylariaceae > Xylaria > Xylaria arbuscula. The sequence goes on from MU279390.1 coordinate 206,627, forward strand.
CTACTCGGAGCAAATCCTCAGAGCGCTCCCAGTCGACCGGCCGAGCTGTTCATCGCGTTGTCGTCGCGGCACATTGTCGGGAAGCAGCCGGTACTCTCCGACTATGGGATGTGCCTCTCGAAGCCACCACCAAACCTGGTCGACAGATCGATCCATTCCAGACTGAATTCTTGCCCAAGCCCTTGGTATCCATCTCCTTCAACCCGACTCACTCTACACAGCTTCTGTGCAATGCATCCCCAAGTGCTGTGCGCATCTATGACTATGGCGTGGCGTCCATGCCGCCTGATGACATATCCGAGGGCCCCTTCCCTTCACAGGGCTCCTGGCTCATTTCTCTCTATCCCCCCTTCGTCCGGCAGTCAACGTCAAGGAAGCCCATATTAGCTGCCTCATGGGTTGCTCGTGGCCGTGCGATCTTCGTGTTGCTCGCGGACGGCCAGTGGGGCATATGGGATATCGACGGCGTATCCCCACAAGGTTCTGCCCACTTTGGCATGCCCGGCTCTGGTGTCATCGGAGACGCAATTACCCAATTCAATGTCAGCGGCTACGTCGAGGGTACGAGTCCGTTGCGGAACCCTGCTTCACAACGCGCCTCAGGGAGCGCGTCGGAGTTTGTTCCAATGACACCCCACTCCAGACGCGACGCACTTTTAGGCTTATCAGGCCCGGAGCGACTCGCTGCAGTAAGTGGAGGTGTCGTCGTCACACCATTACCGACGAGCACTACTACGACAGCAGACGAAAATGTCACTTTATGGATCGGCAGCTTAGATCACGTTTTTACGATACCTGGACTCTTCAAATTTTGGGACGCTCAGATCCGCAAAGGTGCCGGAGGTGGCGTGAATCTTTTTAGCGGAGCACAACCTACACGGATGATTCGCCTGACCGATCTTTCAGTCGGTCTGATGGGTGAGCGATGCACTCAAATTGGAGCTATCGTCCGTTTCGCTGAAACCGGGGGTATGAGTGCTCCTGGCAGTGAAGGTTTGCCCGTGGATGTGGTGGTGTGCGGTGAAAGTAGGCTTATAATTATACGAGAAAGTGAAGCGGCAGTCGGTACTCGTATTGGAGGTGTGGTCAGCCGACGTAAGAGGTTAAGCGACCGTGTAAGGGATACCAATGCCATCATTATTCATCCAAGACCGGAACAGCCTGGCAGCGTAGCCTACAACCTGTCCATTGGCCCACGAAAGAAGCTCTCGCGACCTTTGTTGATCAGCAGATATGACGAACCAACGGACGATGATAGGATGGAAACCGACAAAGAAAGGTCACCAGCCCAGACTCCGTCAAAGCCATCCAGTGGGTTCACATTTGCTGCCAATTTGAATGCCGCTGCGGACCTCGAACAACAGGACGATGAAGAGGAGAGGGATGTTGAAGTTGAGATGTTGGATATAATGGAAATCGACCGTGAGCTAGACGCTATGGATAACGGTCGAGGAAGGGGCCGTAAGAAGGTCATGTTCGATTCGTAGCCTCCTGGCTGGCTGGCTACACTTCATTTGACATGAAAGCTTAAAATTGTCAGAGATGTACGATACCCACTGACATTCGTGAATATAGGAGCATCGTAATAGTCAGGTTATTGCATTACGGAATCCATCTATCCATTACCTAATAACTAGGACGACCTCGCAGTCTTTGTCTCCGTTACCACCCAGTACTTGTTTCTGAAGCGCGCTCTCCCCGCCTCACTGTGTTCTTTATGGTCTTTCGACGTTATCTATATTTCCTCTGTCCTGCCTTGTTTCATGTCATTTCTTGGTGGCTATATCCGCGCGGCAAGGTGGAGCACAAGGCGAGATCATTCCTTGCTGCTCTGTAATCCATGCGGTACATCAACGGGCTCTGCGCCCAACGTATCTATCTTTTTTCAAAGATACGTCGCCGGCGTTCCCAGGAGGGTGGGTGGGGGCATGGGTTGGTTCGGCTTTCATGCGAATTGACCGTTTGCCCTCCCGGTACTCCTACGGTTCTGTTATCTGTCTGCCTCGTCGTGGATGGGGGATCTAGACGAGTCTGGGAGACGGGTTCGCCGGTACATTCATCGTAATGCTAAGTGAAATGGGTATCCCTGGACGTGTGAATATGTGTATCGTCGAGCATGTACATCTTGATCTGGATAGGGAGAAACTCCAGAACTAATCGTGCTTGACAACTGTTTAGAGGCTGCGACTGAAGAAATGACAAGTGTAATCTAGGAGCTGCTTTATTGTATTACCAAAATATGACGAATATTGGAGCAATCCTTCGGTACCAGGTTTCCTACATTACCTAGGTAGTGTGTGAAAGCTTGCAACACAGAAAGCGAAGTTCTTCTTAGGACAGCGATGGGAAATGTTTGCCTTGTATCTTGAGGCAAGGGGTCATAGGTGCAGTGGCGTAAAATACACTACTCAGGTGGTGTAAGTGATTTGTTTAAGCACGCCCTTGCCGGGACACAAGTGAACACAGGCTACATAAAACTTGCCACTAACACCTGTTCCATTATGCCAAGCGCAAACAAATAACTGTACAATTGTCGTTCATTTGGTCAATATTTAAGACACCCCTATGAATCCTTTGCTCCCTTCTGTACCGAAGTTTATCACGATGGGCATATATACCCACGCGGCTTCTCTTCCACATCAGCTTACTTCTATAGACGATTCCCGAACCAACTCATCCCGGAACTAGAAATAATATCCCTTAGCTACCTATACATTTTGCAATACGTCTTTACTTGACAGTGTCTCGATGACAAGATGGCGAAAAATACTTCCCCTGATGGTCAACAAATGAACATGGGTCTGTCGGGAAACAACCAAGGCCCAACTCAACCAAATATACCCCGTGAGGATCTCGTCCTGCTGAATCCAGGCAACACTGAGAGAGACAAGGCGATAGTTGAGCTGGCTGACAGACTGGTGAAAACTGATCCACAGCCGGAGTACGTTGATCTAAACTATAATCAGTGGTACGTGTATCCTATCCCCCCAATGATTTGTCTGAGGTCTAGTCTCGTGAGTATGTGTGACGGGACTTTGTCTAATTCGAGATCCTGTAGTATAACTGAGATGGCAACCTCTGCCGCAGTTGGCGCTGCCCTCAGGAATGCCAAAGCAGAATGGGTCAGGTCTCAAGATGCGATCGATCTCAGGACGCGACTCGTTGAGGCCGTGAAACAGAAAAAGTTGGTCGGCGTCAGGAACATCGTCTGTTTCGGCCTCGGCGAACCTAAGCATTGGCGCATTAGTGATCCGCCTACCGATGAAGCAAAGCAAAAGGGACACGGAAACGCAAGTCTCATCTTTTACGTGGCTGCTCTCTGGATGGCTGAGGCTATCATGGGGGCCACTGGACATCAAGAGAAGGTCACGGTCTACTGTCAACCCATCATATCGCGATCAAGACAAGATGGCCCTTGAACTGAACGGTTTCAGAGTGCTGGATGGCCGACTCGGTCGTCACGAGGGCTTCGTTAGAGTCGGCAGCGATTCGCTTGTGTTTATGATGAGCAACACTCATAACATCGAGGTGATATGTAAGACAACGCGTCCTGCTGCGATTATATGCAGCCTGATGCCCTGGCAAAAGCTTGAAGGAGTACGGAAGATACTGTCCTCAGAATACGACAAGGACATCTGGGAGCCATTTTATAACCCTAGAATTGATAGTGGCTATCCGGCAATACAAACGACGAAGGACTACGATAAAGAGGGGCAGAGGCCACTTCAAGGTGCCAGTGTTTGGCTTCTCAAGACGGAATTGAATCTAGTCTGGAAACCGACTGGACACTGGGGGGGTCGAGACTAAGCAGGATTTCTACAATGTGCTGATTACCCGTGGAATCATTTGAGAGTGTGTTTAGGAACGCAGAGAAATATAAGAACTATGTTTACGAGCCTGGACACACTCCTTGCTTTGCAATCTCATAAGGGCAAATCTCAAACAATTTGGCGTTCGAAACTCTTAAGCTAGCTTCCTCAGAACATCTTCCTCGCGAGGCCTATGTCCTAGCACTCTACAGGTGTGATCGAGGTTGTCCTTCTGACGGGCTTGATTCGCTCGGGTCATGTCTACGAAGGCTAGTCAGCCAGTCCATGTCTGGGCTGAAAGACTACAAAAGATAAATGGACAGTGAATAAGTTTATAGCACCCCCCCCCATCTTCAACAATGAAAACTCATCGTCGTTCCCCTTACTAGATAGCAGGGAAAACTTGTCCGGCTTACGTAATTTTAATGGAAATCTTCCCGACATGCCCTTTATTCCACTATATCAATAGCACGTCAGTGGTTTTTCCCTTACGCAGCACATGTAAAATGCAAACATAGGCAACTTACCTGGTACTCATATGCCTCTTTCGCCTGCTCGAGAGTGAAGACCTTGGAATCGAGCACGGGGTGGATGTCGTTCGCCTCGATGGCGGCAACCATGTCCTCCATCTGCTGGCGCGAGCCGACGTAGACGCCGCGCGTCGTGCAGATGTGCGTCAGGCACTCGAGGATAGAGGCCGCCACCTTGGCGCCGCCCAGGAACCCGATGATGGCGATGGTGCCCTCGAACTTGATGGCTTTCAGGCTTTGCTCGGTCGTGTTGCCGCCGCCGACCTCGATTACGACGTCGACGCCCGCGTTGCCTGTCGTTAGCTTCCGGGCCGTCTCACCCCAGTTCTCGCTGTTATACATGCTGGAGTTAGTACTCATCGTCAAAGAATGAGAAAGAGCAATTATCTCGGGAACATGCTCAAGGGGGAACGAAAGAGGCCTTGGGGGACTAACTCCTCTCTGTAGTTGATTACGTGGTCGGCGCCTAGCTTCTTCACCTGCTCCTCCTTGTCCTTCGACGACGTCGTCGCAATGACGGTTGCGCCGGCTGCCTTAGCGAACTATCGGTGTCGATGTCAGTGTGCGCGCACGAGCCAAGGCAAGTAGTCTGATGAAACTGGGCATTGGGAACATCCCTCAACGTACCTGGAGAGCGAAGAGGCTGACGCCGCCTGTCCCCTGCACGAGGACCGTGTCGCCGGGCTTTATGGGTTTGAGGCCGTACAGCGCGTTCCAGCTCGTGAGACCGGCGCAGGTCAGCGTGGCGGCCTCGGCGTAGCTCAGGTTTTTGGGGGCGCGCACGACTCCCGTCTCATTGAACACGCCGTATTGGCGTAGCGTGCCGTCAACCGTGCCGCCGACGCCCGTCCCTGCCGCTGGGATATCTATGGCACCGTACTGGTGGCCCCTATACGAAGCGGTTAAAAGCTACGGCCTGCGGTGAAGATGACGGGGTAGTTGGGGTAGTCGGGGGTATGCGTACTGGTTGAAGAGGGTTACGACCCGGTCGCCCTTCTTCCATTGCGAGACCTTGGACCCGACTTCTACGACCTCGCCTGCGCCGTCGGACGCTGCCACGACGGGGAACCGGGTCGGGAAGGGGTACTGGCCTCTCGGAATAATCAAATCGCGGTAGTTGAGCGACGCGGCATGCAGCTTGATAAGGACATCTTTCTCGCCCACCTTTGGCACCTCACTGTCGCCATACTGCAGGGTATCAAGGCCCTTGCCAGTTCCTGTAATTGTCCATTGCTTCTGACTCGTGGGAACGGTCATTGTGAAGAACGTATTGGTGATTTCTGTAAGTGAAGACGTGATATTGTATTCTATAACTCTTTATTTCTATGTCCTTTATAAAAGCGACGGTCGATCGGATGACTGAGATGATGTAATATACTTGCAAATGTGGGTGGTGGGGTATCGCGGGCAGCGCTAGTGATGATACAGTGACGACGACGAGGGTCAATACAGCGTACAGGTCCGATGTCGTGATACTGTAGCTCTTTTGATATTGGTCCCTGCTGTTCTACAAAACCCCAGCTTACGAGATGTTTGTCTGGCTTACCTCGGCATCATATCCTTCTTTGGGCTCTAATAAGGTGTGACACGTCCTCTTGATATCCTCTCCAGCTGCAGTCATCAAATCGCTGCAGTCATCAAATCGGGAGAATGGTCAAGTTTTCCGGCTATGGACAACATTCCAATCGCAATATCCCTCGGGCTCCATGTCCGGGACTGTGGGACGGGTATGAGACGGGGGTTGTCCTTCTGTGCTCGAGGTTATTGGGGCAAATTTGGCCCCTGGGGGGGAGGAGATGACAGGGGGTTAAGCGTCCACGGTCTCGGAAATATCGCAAAAAGCTGCAACGGGGTGTGAATGAGTTCGGCATCTGCAATTGAGACGATCTTCTCCTTCCCGGTGTAGGTTAGGTTACTTGATACTCGGGTGAGCGGACACACCACGTGCTCGCTGGATGCCGAAGCCTCTACTGCAAGCCTCTCCCGCTTTAGGCCACCCGCAACGCTTCCTATTCGCCAGCTTTTGAAAACCCCCTATGTTCTATACATGCTCCTTTCTCGGCGTGTCAATTCATACCAAGTACTTACCCCGAAAAGCATGCGGATAAGGCGCGTGAGTCCACCTATCTGCCTCGGATTGCTCGAGCATATCTAAAAATAATTCTCCCGGCCCTTACAGCTGATAGAGAAAGATAAACTTCCTGGGCTTCGGCTGATACTGCACTCTTCTTGCGGCTAAATGTTACCTTCTCCCAGTCCAGTCTCCTGCAGTAGCGAGACGTCCATCCAAACCGATAGGAAATTACCGGCGGCTATGCTTGAAAGTCAATATCGAGAAGGGGCACTGCGTTATATAGATGGAACGGTCATCGGGTAGTCTTCGACTACCCTGGGCGAGTAGCGCGATCATTACCGAGTAGAAGATGGCGAGACGACTCGGTATGCACTTTGAGTTATCTTGAAGCGGATGGGACCTGCAGTAGCTCCCTCCCCACCCCCTCCCCTTATGCGGCCGTATCTGTCTTATAGCCACGTTGGTCGTGACCTTGCTGAGACCCGTGGTCTGCGCGTTCCGAGTTTCGAGATCTGGCGCACTTGGTTTCTGCTGCAGACTATGAGTACTGCTGCGTCGTTATCGAAAGGCGCAGGATAAACGTCGCCAAGAAGTGTTTTAAAAGATATATATAAAGCATCCCCATCCGGCGACTGACTCGAGCTCGCTCGATTGTTCCGATTTCTTAGGGATATTGCGAGATGTCAACGCCGCCTTGACCGTGACCGGTGAATCTAGTAGCAAGGGAATTCTTACGTGATGCATTCGAATTATCTCGGGAAGACCTGGATACTGCTACTTGGAGTGACTCACCAAAGGCTGAATATGCTACGTGGGACGCGATGCTCCTAGAAGTTGAGCACTCTAACATATGATGTCCGGAGGCGATACCGTCACCGGGTCTAATTGTTATCAAGCCGACCTGTACATGATGGAAAATGCTCCTTCTCCTAGCCGGGGGCTGTAGCTCATTCACGTTGGCAACGCAGTCTCGTTATAGTCCGAGGACGGTGTCTGACGCCAGGCCATCAACAACAGCGAACCAGAATCACGTCTTTACCAACCCAAGCCTAATCTGATAAAAAGGTCGACTGTTCACGAAAATATCAAGTCATAGCCGAAAAACAATACGGCTCGTTGCCAGATGTTTGGTCTCCAGCATCGGGCGAGACCTAGATCCCTGACGCTCGGTAGAGGGACTTTGCATGGCTGTGTTGATGGGTAATGGCGAGCCTCTACTAGCACCGACGGCTACATGAAAGCCTATTAGACGAGAATGCTGACTCTGTTATACTGCATCTAGCAGGGCAGGCGACGAAGCGGCACGGAAGACTGATGCATGGGAGCTGTCTTATTGATATGGGCGCACTCAACACAATAGCAGTCTTTAGAGATGTGAATTGTCGCGGTCCCCTGAAGTGTCATTTTCGAAACACTGTTAATTGCCTTCTGACGTCGATGATTTTCTCCTATTTCGTCGACTTCATCGAACAAGGATTCGTAGAAGCGCTCGGCGCTCGTATAGAGAGAGTAACTATACCTTCACGTCATTTTTTCTCCTTCGCCTACTGTCGTGCAGATTTAGCAATGTCGATGAGAATGGCTATTGAATTAGACGGTGGTTTCGCCGCCTGCTAGTAATCTTGAGACGCTTTGAAGAACTGAGTTTGACTACTATCACAGAATGAGCAGTGAGATAGCTCTTTTCTTCCGTTGCAGGCGCGTAGGTTGTGTCGCACACGAATGTTGATAAGGCTGCATCGAACAACGATTGAGAACACCGGTTTTGCAGATCGTAACTGTGTAATAAGCTGTATACACATATTTAAGTCTATGTATTATAATGTCAAACATGGGCATCGAGTACGGCGATGCCGCCATGACATTCGCCTGCTGAGTAAAGTATTCAAGCACAGCAGAGAAACTGATGTTTTCTCGCGTGTTGCTTTACTGCATTCAATCTCGAAATCTTACGCCACTACTAAAAATAGCTCATCTGCTTACTAGAATTGTGGAAGCTGAGGCTGACACATCCCAATGGGGAAAAGCCCCCCATCTCCTTTTTTCTTACTTTAGTCTTCATCTCCATCTCAATGGAGATTGCTTCATCAGGACAGATCTCTCTACACTGTACTCATACGTAAAAAGAGCACTCGGCGACTTGAAGGGCTAGGAGTCTACATACTCGAAAGCGTCATCTTGAGTGAGGGACATTTAGCGACAGACGAAGCAAAGAGGAATCGCCATCTCATTTTCATCAGCATACTGGTCTCATCTTATCGCAAAGTACAATCATGGGTTTATTTCGCAAACTGGGCCTGGTGCTCACTCTTCCGCTATTCTTCTTCGCCTTTCGAGCAGCTTATAACCAGTACATTCTATCTTCATCGACGTACATTATTGACCCGTTGGCTCCGGATGACCAAGTCTTCGAATCAGAGCTCTATACGACTTTGTTCAATCACACGAAATGGGCCAAGGTCGATACTTTCGCAGTTGGCGTTGGCATCCCCTTCGGAATGATCCCGAAAGAGTTGCGTGGTGAAGAGAGGTTTGCGGCCGAAGCAATGAAGCAACTATGGGATCAGAGATGTACGCGTTTTTCGTCGCCATGCGCAGATGAGAATCCGGGATAAGCTAACGTAAGCACAGTGGTCACACAGTTCGGCAGGCAGCCCACAAATAAATTGCCAAAAATGGGAGACGGTAGCGTCACCGACGCCTATGCTGCCCAGGTCGTTAGTGTAGGGGAGAAAGACATGTCTGTCGCCGTCGTCAGCCGGCCAAGGAAGAACCAGCTGCCCCTGGGTTTCGAACACATATCGATCTCCTTCGACATGGAGAACAAAATGGCTGCTGCTACCATCAGATACATCTGGCACACCAGGACGGAAACACCATCTAGCTGGCGCAAATCGCTCGCGCGCTGGTCGCAGATCAACGGACGTCGCCAATGGTTGTTGCACATGGTAAATGCGGTTGTCCAACAGGGCCAGAACAAGCCGGTGAAGTTAGAACTCTGAGGTTAGATCTAGGTCACCGAACTAAAAGGTGGAAGCTTAGGCGATATGGTTCTAATATGTATGCTGAGATTGATGTAAACATACTTGACTTCGGCCGGGGCGTTTGAAAAAGCCGCAAATAAAATTTAGAAAATGAGTAAACCCAATGCGAGATACGAATTATTTTCGTAACATGAGATTCTGCGAAATTCCCGATGATGTGCGTCATGGTTTACCCCGTCTTACTTCGTTATGAATGATGTACATCTCAAAGTGAAACAGCTGAAGACTGCAATATCCCCGGACCAAGCCCGCATCTATCAGACTAATGTCTAACACGTAAACATCTCACCATCGTCTCTCCCTGTCATACCCACAATCTTATCTAGTGGTCGCGGCAACCCTCGGCTTAACTTTTTTAGCCTCATATGGAGTCTCTTGACGTCCAAGGCTAGACGATGCCTTGACAATTCCAAGGCATAATGCTTCATTGCGGGTAGAAGGAGATAACTAATTCTCGTTAATGTACAAACGAGTTGTATGACGACGCATAGAGCGCCCCTCATAAATCGTCATCTGACTGCTGCCTCTGCTGAGTATGAGAAATCGGAGTTAACTGGTACTTCCTCGCGGAGTCTCACATAGCGCTTCTTAATATACGATTCAACAAATTTAGACTGTATGATTGATAGCTGTAGTTTATAGGATGCTTGATATGCAACATTTGAAACTCACGTATACATATTCTTTCACTATTAGATGAAAAGCCATCTATCCACGCGGTACGAAACTGCTAGAAAGTAATGCAGATCATGTTTCTACAGGCGTGGGCCGAGTTCTACTGGGCTAGATTGCTGTTAGGTACGTTTAGTCCTTCTCTCTATCTGGTTATAGCCCTTATCCAAAAATGGTATTAGTCTAACAGTTCTTGCATATTGATATTTCAACTTGAACATTGTAATTTGACACGCGTATCTGAGTTTCTTCGTCACTAGGCCGCTAATAGCGACAGCAGGGCCTGTCGCCTTTCAAAGAGATACCGTACGATTATAGAGACTAGACATAATCAAAGTCAGCAATATGCTGGGAGTGTGAAAGATAGTGTTTCATTAGCCTGATAATATAATAAGCCAGAACCTTGAAGGCTGAAGAAGATAAAGCTATTATAGTAAGGTAGGCTTACAAGGCGCACGGAGCTTTTGGTTACATTATATGACGAACCGAAAGCTTGAACTTTCGAATGAACACGTCGGGACAATATTTCCTAAATTCGACGCGTAGGGCAAGTAGATTGATTCATAGCCCCAGATTTAATCCCTTCCCAACGTAACCCCAAATCCGGGTGAGGCATAGCTAGGTACTGCATATTCCAGTTCTCCTAACCCCCAGTTCTGCGCATAGACCCAACTTCGAACCTAATTTACGTAATGCCCCGGACCCCGCAAATGGGTGATCTGACCGTTCTAACTCCATAATGAGATACCTAGTTGCTTATTGACAGGTTTTCATCATGTAACAAGATCGATTGGAGCGTGCCTTACTTTACGCCCCTACCCGAGACCTACTCTCTGAGCTATCTAGCGAGTTTGATTATGAGCCCGAACTTTGAAATGAGCTAACTAGCGAATGAAATACGGCACATCCTGGTCTCCTGGGCTGACTTCCTCATACTGTATAATCATAAATCCGGCCAATGCACATCTCTGATACTACTTACCTTGGTCTACATAACCTTAATAACCTGCGGCACTTCCACAACCTTAAAGGGAGATAAATATATTAACACCATCACTAACGCTACCTGAAAGACTTTGGTATTACTTTCTCAACAGTTTTTTTCCATATATTTAATATATAGACCAGCGGCAAAGACTTAGGGCATTTGAACAGTTGCTCCGAACATAGGAACTAGACGAGTCCAGGTCGCTAGTCGTTCCATATCAGTCGGGTCGAGATCGGCGACACCCCGGGCCCCGTCAAGGTTATCATCGGCCCTACAAAGACACTAAGCAGTGGTGGTAAGGCACTAGGTAGATAAGCAGAAATATTGGTAATGCAACATACCTGCAAAGTGTGTTGCGCATATCTACCATCGCACCACTGCACCGCCAAGTGGGAACCGGACTAGGTAGTGAGGCTTCGGACGACACCAGGGGGAGGACCCTTCTAGACGGATGCAGAGAAGTTAAGCAGAGACGCACTAACGCTAGTTGTGATACTAGTTTCCTGGAGGAGATATAATACAATACATCCGCCATCGTCGCCTCCAGAGATATTCCTCGTCAATCTATCCTTCTCGACTGCGAGACCAGCAACAGGTGTTCCTCTCGACGGACCCGTAATCTGCCTCTTTATCAAGACGTTTACTGAAGCAAAAAACAAATTATTGAGCGAGCCACGAGAGCAGCATGGGTTACGACGAAAAGGCTTCATCGCCCTTCGAGGCGCCTGAGACCGGGTCTGACTCGAAGGGTTTAGATCGCTCAGTTTCAACTTCAGCCGGAGAAGTCAACCTCGCACAGAGTCATCAGCTGGAGCGTGGTCTGAAGAGCCGTCATATCCAGTTTCTGGCGCTGGGTGGAGCGTGAGTACTGAGTTCATATTTCAATATACACTATTTCAGACAACCCCGACGTGGAATGAACCTTGAATATCACTAACATGCGATCTATATAGCATAGGAACCGGCCTCTTCGTGGGTAGCGGGTCCATTCTGGCCACTGTCGGACCGGCGCCGCTGTTCATAGCCTATCTGTCAATGATGATCGTTGTCTGGGTTGTGATGAATGTCTTGGCTGAGATGACTACCTACCTCCCTCTGAAGGGTATCTCGATCCCGTACTTTGTAGGGCGTTTCGTCGACCCCAGTCTCGCCTTTGCTGCCGGATATAATTACTGGTATGCGTACGCCATCCTCCTCGCTGCGGAATGTACAGCAGGCGCCATCGTCATTCAGTATTGGACACACGTGGTACCTGTAGCCGTTTGGATCGCCATCCTGCTTCTCGTTATTCTATTCCTCAACATAGTTGCCGTGTCCTGGTTCGGCGAGTAAGTTTAATTATATACCTTAATCTTGAAGTGTCAAATATCTAACCTTTACACCAGGGCCGAATTCTGGTTCGCGAGCGTCAAGTTGATCACAATTCTGGGCCTCATAATCCTCGGCATAGTCTTATTCTTCGGCGGCGGCCCGAATCACGACCCCTTATATTTCAAGAACTGGGAGGACCCGCCAGGAGCCTTCGTCCCGTACATAGCCGAGGGCAGTTGGGGAAGATTCCTGGCGTTTTGGACGGCTTTTGCTCGCGCGGGTTTCTCTTTCGTCACGTCGCCCGAGCTGATCGCCCTCTCCGCTGGTGAGACTGTGGCACCGCGACGCAACATCCCCAAGGCCGCTGGACGTTTCGTCTGGCGTCTTGCCATCTTCTATGGCCTCGGGTCTCTGGTCATCGGCGTCCTCGTCCGCAACGACGACGACCGACTTCTCAGCGGCGCATCGAATGCCTCGGCTAGTCCTTTCGTGATTGGTATCCAGAGGGCGGGAATCCCGGTGCTGAATCACATCATCAATGCCGCCATCTTGACATCGGCGTGGTCGGCCGGCAATGCCTTCTGCTTTTCCGGCTCCCGTGTCCTCTACTCTATGGCACTTAACGGCCAGGCCCCTAAGTGGTTCGCCCTCACCAACAGACGTGGCGTTCCCTACGTTGCGGTGCTTGCCACTATCGCCGTCGGCGCTCTATCATTCCTCAATGTCTCCAACTCGGGCGCTGTCGCCTTCCAATGGTTCTCTAATATCTCTACGATATCCGGATTCATTGCGTGGATCGTGGTTCTGATCACATATCTTCGATTCCGCAAAGCGATGGTATACCATAACATGCTCGACGTCCTTCCATACCGCACGCCGCTCCAACCCTACGCGACTTGGTTCATTCTATTCTTGATCACCATCCTGACATTGACCAATGGTTTCCAAGTCTTCGTGCCTAAGAATTGGTCTGTTTCTAGCTTCTTGGCTGCTTACATCACCATTCCGATTTTCCTAGTCCTTTACTTTGGCCACAAGCTCTGGTATAGGACGCCGTTCGCGATCAAGAGTGAAGATGTAGACGTGCTTACTGGAAAGAAGGAGATGGATGAGCTGGCCGAGTCGGAAGAGGCACCAATACCTCGTAACTGGCTTGAGAAGGCATGGTACTGGCTTGCATAAAACGGCTTACACAATGTCGTGAAATATTTTGTATTCTTAGATTAAGAGCGATTGAATTACCAGAATGAGGATGTATTGTTCTCTCATTACAATGGAAGGCGTGAAAGATGACCCCTAGTTTCGTATTGCATACCTTACCAACTTCGATTTCACTAATTTTGTGACTCTCAGTAATTCTGTATTAATGAGCCGATTAGACATTAAACTTAGCGTCTAATCTCATCTCAGCAACCGTTAGACTCATCTTGTGTCTGAAATATCTGATAGTTTAGATCATGTATTGGACGGTGGAGATTCTATAAGTACACTACACTAAGACACACGGGCCTAGACCTCTTAGACAAACTGTTATTGCTGCTGGGGCAAGTGTCGGTGACTGGTCCAGCGTCAGGGGTCGATGGCAAGAGGCACATTGTCTTCTAAAGACGGGGTTTCAAACCGTGAGCTACGGAATGAACGAACTTTTCTTGATATATGAAGCAGGAAACTGCTTGTAAAATTAGACATGGAAGTTTACTATATAGAGAACTGGGGTCTAAGTGGCCAGCGAGTCAGTCAATTGACTGAGAGTTAGATTTATTGGCCCAGGTCCAGCCCTTTTGACTAAAACCTACTAGTTAGCATTCGATGTAGACTATCTGAGAATGGTAGCAGTGCATCGGGGAATCCGAACCTCAAGAGAGTGGTGTCCTCTGTTCCAATGGATACCCAAAGTGCCATTCATGTTGAAATGAGGGCTTTGATAAACAACACCTCCCCTGGTATCTCAAAAGTTGACATTATGGAGTGCAGGTAATCGGGACAAGTAATTTGCTACACGCGAAATCAAACAAGAAAAACAGCCAAGGGGACTTACCCAATAAATCACACCTGCGCAGTTCGGTATGTAAGTATACAGGCAGTCACTCTAATTGGTAGAGATATTTATGTACTTTGAAGTGGTACCTAGCATCGCACGGAAGATCAGTCATGCTTGTGTAAGATTGAAACCGATTATGTTGCTAAGTATACAAAAACTGCACGATCATCTCAGACCGAAATATACTCATCAAGTACCTTTCCTAGTTCGTGATTTTTTTTGACAGGTGCAATACCATCTTTGTCCTAAATCTTAGGACAGAGGGTACGAATACCCACAAGTGTTACAGTATTCAGATCAAGTGACAACATATCAAATCGTACGTGGTACTCATGTCAACGGGATAATGGATATGCTGAGATTAGATAGTCTATTTTGTTTCTTCTTATAAGTACTCAACTCCAGCCGTATCGAACTCAAGATATGATCGAGGATAGGTATATATATACATTATAGCCATTACGAATGGGAGGTGCACTGCACCAATGCACACCAATGGCTCTCGATTTAAATAATGGTCGTTCGACAATGCGCAAACCCATACCATGATTGGGTTTCATGGGCGTTGCGTGGACGCGTGTGTACCCCCGCTACCCTCTTCGGGCGACAAGGATCCTTGTCCACTGATGACGACGCCTGGCGCTTGGGTTGGAGAGGTGGAGCTTGTCGCATCCTGCACGTCTGGTATATAAGACGTAGCATTCGTTCGGCACTTCTGAGCCTACAAACTGAAAATACTCAGTTTATACGCCAAAGGGCGCCTTTGGTCGTCTAAACGGATGTGCTTCGGTATTCAAGACCCATTCGTCTAGGCTGATCAGATTTGGCTCTGAGTATCTAAAATCCAAGAGGTAAGTCCTATACTTGTATCCCCAGCGAATCAGCTCCATCGGAGTAGGGCAACTTACAGCAAATAAAAGTATTTCAATGTTTCTGCAGTCCAGAAACTCTCCATCTCGTTCAGCTGGTTTGTCTCGGTAGTTAACACATTGCCAATAGCACTGTTACCGGCTGTGGTTGTTGTGTATTGTACAATTGCCTCGAACATCTTCCAGCCCTTGTCCTGCCACTTCTTATCTCCGGTTATTCTGTACATGTACCATACGGACTCGATGGCCTCAGGTCTTTAATAAGGAAGGTCAGCATTACTATTCTTAAGACTAGAATTTGGAACTCCCTGCAGTAGGGGGCACGTCATGCGAGGGGACTCGGGCGAAGAAAGCTGCGATCAAGAAATGGGCTGACTTACCGTAGAATGTATGCTTTCGAGCTTACATCTACGAACCCTTTTGGCAGCCGCTCATTCCTGATTTTGTTTGCGACAAACTCTTCGTGAGATAATGGCCGCAGGGGGTCTTCCTCCTCTCTGTCTTCGTCCTGCTGCAGAGGCACTTGACCCGTAATGGACCTTTCAAATCCTGGGGCCGGATCACTGTCTTCGAGATCCTTGGAGCCTACAGCAGAATCCTTGGTTTTCTTAACGCCCACAGTAGAGCCGCTGTTAGTTGAATCGTGCTCGAATTCTCTTCTACCGGAAATAACGGCTCTCTTTTGCACTCCTGCATTATCGTGATTCACTCGGGAGCCCCCTCTCATCAACTTTTCGTCAAGGGTCAGTTTCTTTGGTTGTCCTACCTCGTTCTTCGTTTGGGTGAGGTCTTGTACAGAGTCTTTTTCTTCCTTCGCCTTCTCTGCCGCAGCTTTGGCTTTTGCCTTTTGCTCACGATATTCCTCGATCTGTTCGTCACGAGTCTCGAATGAGGGGTCTAGAGCTTGCTCGTATAGAGTCTGATTCCAATGGCAGTCTTTGGAGTCAGGACAGGGTAGTAGATGAGCGCTTTCAGGCATAATACCAGTCACCGTGCTTTCGTATGCCCACACACAGCCCTCAGTAAGCTTCTTTCCGATTTCAACATCAGCTGGTACTTCAAAAATCTTTCCAGCCATACCAAACATGCCTCCAATGAAACAGGTGAGATGCGTAACTTCATACTGCGTTTTGGCGTCGATTTCAGGTTCTCCACTGGTAATGACTTTGGCGGAAAATAGGATATCGCGGTCATCTGGAATCATGGGCCGATACAGCAGCCATTTCTTGACCGCCTCACTAACCTGTAAGTGCAATTCTTTATATTTAGGCTCCAGACCACCGAGAAGCAACCATTGCTTGGGGAAATATTCGTAAGTAGAATCTTGCGATCCACCCATGCTATACTGTTGGACTCTAAAACCACCAGGTGTCAGTCCCTGAGAGATACAGCTGGGCAGGGTATTATCATCAGCGACGACCTCAATTCTCTTTGGAGGTTTCCGCTTCTGGATGTTGACATTCGGAACAGTATTCTTTCCGGATCGATCGAGGATATTGGATTTGGCTATGTCAGGCTCGCCATGCCGAGTTTTCGGTTCTACAACAGAGTCGAAAACAAGCTCGTCATCGTCATCCTCATTTGCAGCCACCCGAGAGACTTGGTCGTCGTCGCTGTGTAATTTTCTAGCTATTTCGGCTTCTGCAGCGTTCTTCGCGGCTTCCAATTCATTCTGAGCTGTATGATTGCACCCGCTTGCATCAATATGCTCGGGGAAGATACCGGGAATGGAGGTCCCCCTTTCTTGCCATTCATAAAATGCATCTGTGATGCGTGCGACGGCGTCGTAGTATCTGTTCTCCTTGGTAATCTGAGCGAGGCGGGTAAACTCCATCGCCAGTGAACCCAGCTCGGCAACACTGACACCGGTGCCAGCTCTCCTGGGTTTCGAAGCGAATTGGGGTTTCCAGTTGTAGTAAAGCACGGGCATGCGGTTTGGAGTGTCAAAAACACCCATCAGGATATCGGCCAGTTCTATGGCCTTCTCTAGGAGGATGTCATGTCCACCACTTTTACCACCACTTACATCATACGCGGCTACCAATCCACCCAGATACCGAATTGTGGTTTCGAAGACGGGGATTTCGGCACGTTTACTGACGGTGAAGTCGATTTTCTCAACCTCTAGCAGAGCATCATTGAATTCGTCTTCCATGCCCATAATCCACAGCGTATCGAGCGAATCAACCAGTGTAGCAGCCCATCCACAGAATGGGTCACGGAATTTCTTGGTAACGGGACTCAGCTCGTCATGACCCCTGGCATATTGCCAATAGCCTGCCCAGCCACGCTCCATCTCGGCTCTGACCTGTTGTTGGCGTGCCTCCCGTAGCTCACGGGCTCTAGGCGACTCTTTCTCAAAAGCATATTGTATAGTTGGTATCTTCTTAGGCTTCCCAATAGGAAGCGGGATGACCTCTGATGCGGGGACCGGAAAGTTCTCGGGAACTTTCTCCCAATGGATGGTGGTAGTTGTCGACTTCAAGGGTTTTTCAGCTGGGTCCTTAGCCCCCTGACCAACATTCTTGTCTGGTACGTTGATAATGGGAGCGGTTGTGACTTTGGTGGCTTCATCATGATCGTAGGCCACAACGCCGGCCTCTTCAACGGCAGCATCTTTTTTGGGAGGGAGTTCGAAGTCGTCGTCAACGCTGTCAGCTGGTTGGAGGGTTTTCAAGTCGGGAATCACGACGGGAGAATTGGACTTGTCGGAAGCATCTAGTTTACGCTGGGGCAGGTCAACGTCTTCACCAGATAAGCCCTTCGGTTCGGTATATGTTTGGCTATTGGCACCAGATTTACGCGAAGGGGGCGACTTGGGCGTGGAAGGGGGTGCAGTGAGAGGGAACGAGGCCGAAACTGTTTCCCATTGTTCACTATTCTGAGCAACGCGGAACAGCAGAAACACAACGATGGCAGCGAAGAAAAGGTAGTATCGGTATCTCCGTAGACGGAACATAGCGACAGCAGCAAATGGACGGAGACGAGCCGGACGACCAGCTAAGTAGGAGAGAGGCAAAGTTGGTGGGATGCGGCGAGTTACGGCGGTCTTTTCTTCACGCGCTCTGGCAACAAGGCGGGTTGGTGCAACAGGGGGTATCAGCCGAGGATGGGCGCTATCATTTTCCCTTTGACAGCGAACAATATGCGGTCACGGGAAAGACTCAGCTCGTTGAACGTGAGACGAGATGTTTGGTTTACAAGGGATGATGTTGATGAAGGGCGCGGATCGCGAGTCCGGTGGCGACTAGTGGCGTGGGACCGAGACGAGGCAGAAGATCAGGCGGGATCGACACACAAGACACGAGGGAGAAGAAAGGAGCGGTTGAACAGGTTCCATCGGTTGACGTGTTCAAAGATGAAGATGAGAGAGGCAGCAGAAGAAGGAGCAGTTCGCTGAATAGCTGAATTGGGTGAGAACGCGCCAATGCGATGCGATGCGATGAGACGAGATGCGACGACACCTGCCTTGCCGACGACCTACCCAACTAACCAACTAACCGTATAGATACAACCAACATGCAGCAAGCCAGCCCCAGGGCTACCTGCTAAGTAGAGATGCCGTATAGGGAGAATGTATGGGGAGAACTCGAAGGCTGCGCTCTCTTGGCTCTGTCTTGGCCCTTGGCATCGTAACGCATGGGGATTAATGGGCAGCGTTCCGTGTTCCGGCTCTGCATCTAGACACTCTGGAGCGTCCATGGCGCAAATTAGGCAAGTCCTAAAAGAGAAAGCGTCGTTTCTGCGCCCGCCGCGACCGTCTTGGCGGACCGCTCGTGCTGTGGTGCACACTAATCTATGCGACATTTCTTCTTTTTTTTTCCCTGCCTCAATCGCCCTCAATGAGTGTACAGAGAACAAAACGGGTTGCATTGATGGTTATCTTATCATATCTGTTGTGCGTTTGATGATGGGGAGGATAGCTCTCGCAACGAAGAGGTAAGAAAGACAATGAAGGATAGGTAGGATCTTTACAGGTTAGGAAGGTACCTAGCCGAGGTACGGGCACCTATAAATCCTGCTGTAATATAGGCATAGCACAGTACCTAAGGTGCTAAAGGCATGCTGTAAGCGAGGTACTCAGGTACTAGAATGAGCACGCTAATTGGCATATAAATCTGCTAAAAGTGAAGATGCGGAGGTGGCTTGAACTGTACAGTAAGTCGGTGCATTACCTAAGCTACCTACTCCATCTTGGGCAGGTTTATCAGAGCTGGTCTTACAGGTCTGGAATGCGGCTCCGTGAAAAAGACTCAATGTAGGAAATGCAAATTCCCCATTCCAACTATCCACCCAGATTTAACCGACTTTTCGCAAACCCGACTCTCCAACGCTTCGGCTTCTCCAAATCATGCTGCCAGGCATTGTCAAATCATGTGGCCCAATATGCACTCTGGAGGCAACAATAACCCACTCACGGCGAATCTAGACCTTCTCTGGGCAGGTTTTTTTTTATTTTTCATTCCTTCCACTCCTTCCACTCCTTATTTCCCCTTGCACCATACCGGGACGCAATCGCTTACCAGGCCTTCAACTCCCCCAATTGGACCAACCGGGCATCTACTGAGCCTGAGAGTGCCACTGGACACTTGGGCACTACGAGGCCGTGATAGCATCACTTGGTGAGCGACATCTATGTAGGATCTATGTAGGTGTTGTTTATAGCGTCTGTACATGTACACCCCGAAACCCCTCGTAGGATTCCGTCTTCCCCCAGTTCAGGGTCTAAACAAGCGTCGATCATTTTGCGGGGTGCATGGCGCGACAGTTGATCGTGACGCTTGATCAGCAGTGTACCCTGACCAAACCAACCCATCGGTCGTGGGATGTCGAGACATACATGTACACCCTCCTCCTGAACTTCCATGTCCGACGGCGAGAGAGTTGGAATCAAGCGAGGCGTCAAGAGCTCTTATAAGTCTGGAGCTGTCGTGAAGTTTCGTCTGGCCCATGCAACGTGGTATCTTGATGGCGGCAATGTGACCACTTTGTATTCCGTCGGAAACCCCCCAACGAACCATGCCGGGTACTTCTGTCCACAGGGGTAGACGGCTATCAGGCCACATGCGCCAGCAATTCTTGGCCTCAAACAGTACTGGCCTGAACACTCGTCTTGGGCTGCCGAGCTGCATCACAGGTACTGTAGGTGCAGTAAGTAGGGACCTTGTATCAATCCATCTGCTCCCCCACCTACCACGACTCCGACCAGCCAGCTTCGTTGCTCAGTCATCGCCCAGCTAGGTTCTCCATCTTGGCACTTGTATTGACAGAAGATGAACGCATCCCCAAAATAGATGAGAGGAGAAAGAGAGAAAGGGCTACGTCAAAGGGCCAAAAATCCCCACACTTTGCTTGTTTGTCCCCTTTCCCATCTCCTGCTCAGCGACAACACGCGCGAGGATTGTCAATAAGACAGGTGTCGCGGGGCAATGATGTTCGTCGGGAAGGACGCCTATTCAGCGGCTTGTGCGGTCTCTTCCTCTTGACTTCGCTCTGGCATGCATGCTTTGGGTTTTGTAGTGCTGCATATGCCAAGCTGTGTCACTTTCCATTCATTTGTCTGCGGCGTGACTGAGGGACTATCACGGGGCGTCGCATCATCGTCGTCGCCAATAGTTGCGGCAGAAGAGCTTCGACCAAACAGCTACTTTCCCCAATGGTCCTTGGCCCCGCCACGTGTGACGGTGGGTATGCCTGCTGAGGTGCAGACTCGGAGTGGTCGGAGTGGCCTGAGTCCCTGACAGTACCCTGACATCTGGGCCACTCAGTGTGCGGGACGAGACCCTGTCGCACGGGTTGCCGGTCTGACCCGGCTGACTCGGCGGCGTCACGTACGGCCACGTCAGACAGGGCAGACAGCGCATGTCTCCTGTCTCCCCGACAAAACCCCAGACACAACCCAGAGGCACCTCAGTCCCACCCCAATTAGGCCTCTGTCCTGCTTTCCCCTCGCTCCAACGCTTCCCATTTACTGCCAGTGCATCAACCGATCCCCGATCTGTACAACGTCGATCCAATCCCCCCACGACAGCACAAAATCCCACGGAACCACGGTACGGCATAGCGGACCACAGCCTTCACAAGACGACTATCCGTTCTCGCTGCTCTTACCGCTCGCCATCATATGATGGCGTTGACGAAAACCCAACTTGTTGATCCTGCTTACCCATATTAGTACTCACGACTGACTCTGCTCTGAGCTGCTTGCGGCCTCGATACCAACAGCTAATATAACACCGCTACTCTTCAAGGCATTCAAGGCAGCCGACAGACATCAAAGGGCTACACACGCGAAACCTTCACATTGTCCGACCCTGGTTAGGCGACCCCATCTTGACCACAGAAATTCATCACATCTTTGCTACCTAAAGTAAACCAAGCCAGCATTCACAATGCACGCATTATCCAACTCTCCTCCCTCACGACCCAAGGGTATTCTCAAGCAACCTAGCGGCCTGGATCTCTATATGAGACCTCGCAGTTTATCGACAGCCTCGAAAAAGAGCGCGGCTTTCGATGATGTTGCCCGAGACATCGTGACCGGCGCAGAGGTACCACAGAGCCCGATCCACTCATCCGAGTACCGCGCTTTTCACAAGGAGTATCGTCAAGAGGCCGGAAGAGCCCTACTACTCGCCAAGATCGATGGGATATATGATGATGTTGTTCGACGCCTCGAAGTGAAGGTGGAATCATAGCGCGAACGAACTTTCCTTTGTTTTGCACACAATGACGACGACGACACGATTATTGAACACGAATTATCAAACGACAGATTCCGTCATGGCGTTATACGGGAATGGTGTATAACAGCGTCAATTTCGCTTTAAATCATACCCCTTCAACTTGCAGGAGCGTTAACGAATTTTCTGCGTCCTGTTTTTTGCATACCGTCTGCTTGATAGTCACATTGTATCTTGATCCCGTCAAGTTCCGTGCGACGTCTGTGTTCCGTTCTTGGATTGAACATAGCTACGCCAGCAGGGCTACCAGCGGTGTAAGTTTGGATGGGAGAAAATGATGAAAAATAGATTATTCAGAGGATATGAGCCGGGGAAGACCGGTGATGTGAAAAAATGTAAGCTAAGACGGTTCGGTTCAGGTTCGAGATTGCTTTTTCACCACACTGGGCATCAGATGTTTAATTGCAATATTACTGTGCTACAACCAGAAATACCCTTCAATATACTCCTGCCCAGCCTTATACATTGCCCTCCCATTATCACCGCCTGTCTTGCTATTCTCTATTGCTCCTTGGCCCTTGCGATCGGGACGCGAGGTGAGTGTATCGATATACTTATATGAATATCACGTACCATGACACCAGCGCCCTTGAGGGTCCCTATGGCGCGGTCGACACAACGGAGATTTTCTGTGAGGTTTATGGTCCGACTTATGACTACGATGGCATGCTCTCTATGGCACAAATCTGACCCGGCCATTTATAGTTTCAGATCTACACCATGCCCGGGCTCATCATCAGACGTGCCCAATGCTGTCCCTATATACGAAGCCCTCTTCTTGCTAACAACGCACGTTTACTCGCCCAAAGACAGAACAGACACCGGATTGAAGCCAACAGAACTAGGTGTTATCATCCCAGGGAAAACATGGCGATATGACTACCAACTCAACCCTATTCGTCCCACAGCCAAGCAATGCACCATTCACAAGGGGGCTCAGGGAAGCCAACCAAGCAGCACCCACCGACGCCACCACAACTGCGCTTGCCGATACCCGGCTTGTCTTGATTCCACGACATGAGCGATAATGAAAGGGAATGGCTGCTCCATGGGCTTACCGTGATTTGATAGTGGGCTGCGTTGGATTCCAACTCAGTCACTATCAGCTCGCAAATAGAAAATTCCCAGCGGCGTTATATCTACGCCCGAACTCCGTGTACCACCAGTTGGAACCTAGAAGAATTTGCGTTACAGCATTCTTGCCGAGTGCGTGGGCGCAACTGAGGCAGCACGAAGCTCTGTGAAATTTCAGCCGTTGATCCTATCCTGGTCAGTTCACATGTCTTTGGTACCCCGCTTCAAAGGTATCTTTCTGCGGAGAGGTTATAGATCGTCCACGAGCGAGGAGCAGATTGAGCTGGCCTCGTGAGAGAGCCAACTACCGAGTCATTCCGAGCGGGGTGAATATCAGAAATGTTTTGGGACGTTCAAGGAAGTGTAAGGATTCATGATCATCATCGTACACGGGACCTATTGAGGGGAGAGTTAGACATAGTAGGTTAGAAGACGCGATGATGAGCGCGTTGCGGAGAAAGGTATGACGTCCTGAGCGGAGATCTTACCGGTGAAACCAGGCAAGATAGGTATGGGCACAGCATCTCCAACTTTCACAGAAGTGGCTTATGGGGTTCTGATGGGGCTCTCTGCCAGCGGCTCAAACAGGACACCATCCCGGCGTTATTGATATACTGTTATTGTCAGTATTGTGATGTAAGGATGCGTGCGGGTATGCAACCGCCAACGGACTAAGTAAACAATCAACATATAACACGTACGGCACTACAAAGACGGCAATTCAAGCCTGGATGAAATTTTATGTGCCACTTGGACTTGTGACTATCATTTGAGCAAACCCGATCTGTGCTCTTTGCACAGGTGATACCGAGCGTAGACCAGCAGTGGGTGAAATGGCAATCCGATTTATCCAGCTCACATCTTCAGCGCGTCAATCAATCGGAATCTTTCATGTTTCGTAGACACTGGTCCTTCGCGCCATTATAAAGCGCCACGTCGATAATAATTAGGCACCGCCAGCAACTACAGTGCCTAGGGCAGATATGCAGAACTACTATCTACATGTATGTAAGACTTGGGCAGATATGCGACAGCCTGTCGCTGTACACTCAAGCCATTCCAACGTTGTTTCTAAGGTACAAGTTCCTCTGAAATCATGTACCCCTCCGGTAAATCGCTTGCTTGGTTGTCTCTCACTTTTACATGCCTTTAGTTCTGGGAATATCAACCATTTCCCCTAAATCTTCCACACTTGTATTTTTCATTCAACTGTTCAACTCCTACCGGTATTTCTTCCTATCTCTTTCGACCCTGCCACCTTGTACCCGCTCCGCTTTGTCTGAGCAATGGATTGGTCCATTTACGACCGGCTTCGGATGCACACTACATTACGCCAGCGCGTCCCGACCTACCGGTAGCGAAAGCTTGTGCTAGTGGACTACACTACAGCAAGTTAGTGTCGATACGCCTACCGACACTTATTTTTTTTTCCCCCGGGTTCAGTAAGTAGGTAGTTACGGGTCTGTGGTGTGCTCTAGTATCGATTCTCGGTGATTCCGTACACTACAGATCCACGTAGCAAGTTGTTGTTGTTGTTATTGTCAAACATCTTGTTTTAAGACTGACTGTTGTATGTAAACGGTACGTATTACAGCATACATAGGATCTTTGTTTTGATATCGCCGAATGTACGAAGAGTTAGTACAGTTCGAAACGCCGCCCTACTACTTGCCAACTGCCGAAGGCAGCTAGCTACATATCTTTTCTCAAGAAACGCCTGCTACATCGAAATGCGATCGGTAATCAGGGGTGATAAATCTGAGCATCAGGTTAATTTGTAGCTATTGGCCCATTATATCAGTTTCATGTTATTTCATAGTGGAGATTCACTTAAAAGATGGCTTGTATGGATCTCCTTTCTAGCACTGTAACCTTTAACTCTGTCAATATTGGTATAGCTTATAGTTTATTAACCAATTGAGTATGCGTGGATAATAAAGCAAAGAAATACATCTGAATGATATTTCAAGCCAAGTTAACATGTAAGCGATTACTACTTATTACTATGGCCCTTTGTTTCTTTTCCAGCCATTTAAGACATGGCACGGTATTCGCCACTTTATTTAGCTTGTACTTATGTATCTCGCTAAAGTGGGCATAGGAATGTCGCGTGGCTTCTTGTCTCACAGTACCAACGCGCTAGATATGCGGGGGTGCCATGGCTGATCATTGTGATATAAAGAAAACCATACCTATTGGCCAAGCGACGACGTTGCTTCCACGATGGCGCTCATGGCGGGGTTTGCAACTGGATCAACCCTCAGCGACCAACCCTGGCGTTACCCGTGGATTGGTCTGGCTGTGCTTCTAGCAGCTACCTGGGCAGCCCAGCAGATCTTCTTCACCATTCGGTATCCGTCAAATCTGCCCAGGATTGGCGGCAAGTCTTACTTCAGTCTGCGGACACGGTGGAGATATCACAGCGATGCGCGTGGGCTGTACAAGGAAGTCTATGAAAATGTGTGTCTGGTGTTCTACCGCAGCTGGTGGCGCCGTGCCGCTGACGCATCGCTAACCATGAACATCTAGTACTCAAAAAAGGGCAAGACTGTGCTGGCTCCCGGGCTCGCGTTCCATGACGATATCATCCTGCCGCCGAGTGCCCTGCGCTGGCTACAACGTCAGCCCGAGCGCCTGGTAGCTGCGGCGGCCCAGCAGACTGAAACGATCCAGCCTTTCTATGGCCTTGGTCACGAGAAATTCATCGACGACCCCTGGGGTGGCATGCTTGTGAAAACGGATCTCAACGCCGTCTTAGAAAATGTCTGTGCCGCTATGAATGATGAGTTGGGCCGTGCGATTGATTCTTACTTCGGAATCAACACCAAAGTCTGGAAGGACATCGACTTGATGCCCACGATTCGCATGATAGTCGCACAAGCCGCTACTCGCTTCACTCTAGGAGGATCGCCCATCGGCCGTGAATTATGTAAGTCATACACACTATTCCGTTCAGCTCGCAGAAGTCAAGCAAGTGCTCATACTACCTACAGGCAACAATAAGGAATACCTGCAAGCATGCCTTGACATCGCGGATGCACTTGTGATCAATGCAGGGTTTGGTGGCGCAAGCCCCCAACTATTACGGCCAATTCTTGGCCGCCTCGGGGGTCTCACCGCTAGGCGAAGAATTAAAGACCTTGAGAAGTACTTTGAACCGGTATATCGAGAGAGAATGCAGATATTGGAAGAGGAGGCTACGAACCCGGGCATGGAAACGCCGGAAGACCACCTTCAGATGATGCTACGTTTCGGTCTGAAGGAGCGTCGTGAAGAAGTTTTAAGTGTACACGATATGACTAAGAGGCTATGCGTTGCCAACTTCGGCTCAATGCATCAGACGAGCATTCAGGTCGTGAACATGCTTATCAACATTATAGACTCAGACGCCGAGTTCAATACCGTCCCAGTCTTACGTGATGAGGTCGCTCGAATCATGGGCGACGACAAGACTTGTACTTGGAGCAAGAATAAGGTAGCAGCTATGACGCGGGCTGACAGTGTAGCCCGCGAGACAGTGCGACTGAACTCCTTTTCATCACGCGGCGTCGCGCGCAAGATCGTCGGCGACGGGGTCGTAACAGAAGACGGGATTGCCCTCCCCAAGGGATCAACCGTGTCGTTCGTCGCGTACTGGGCGCAGACCGACGGCGACGTCTTCGAGAACCCGTTCAAGTACGATCCATTCCGATTCTCACGCGCTCGCGAAGCGGAAGTGGACGAGCAGGGGAAGCCGGGTCTCCCTAGTCTAAGCTTCGTGTCGACGGGCATGCAGAACCTTGTATTTAGCCACGGCAAACACGCCTGTCCCGGTCGCTTCCTTGTCGATTTTGAACTCAAGATGATCATCGCCTACGTGTTGATGAACTACGACATCGAGTTTCCGCCGGAATACAGTGGCGAAAGACCGCAGAATCACTGGCTTGCCGACACTGTATTCCCGCCTGAAGGTGTTAGGATGAGAGTCAGAAGGAGAGGGACTATGGTATAAGCCCAGCGGGGAATTTCCTAGTTACGTGTGATAGCGCTAGAGGTGGATTTTGATGTTCACATCACTATGAGATTTCATATGGCGGTCTGCTACTCTGGTGGTAAAATTACAGAAGTCATCCTTCCTTTACATAAGTAGTTCAACTGAGGCTGTCTCAGCTGAGAACATCTGGATAGTGTGTCGACTATCACCACTAGGTATGAGCTGGCATCGATAGTTAACAAGTACCTAGCTCCATCTACTACCCGGAAGCTCCGATACCTAACTAGTAGCTTTAGTAAGGCTGATAGCTCCAGTAAAGCAGCTTAATTATTAGCTAAGTGTAGCTAAATATTTGACGCAGCATCATTTTTAGGACAGTGATACGCAATGGCCAGATGGACGCGTAAGCGCCAATTTTTGAGCTAACATTCGTTGAGTAGATAGATGGCTTTGGGACAGGATCATTGGAAGAGTCCAGTCCAAGAGCATTGCCCCAGTCGTTTCTGATAATAGGCTGTTAGTCCTGCGGGAAGATTATCTATAAGTCAATTTATGGCGGTTTGCCTTGCGATCGTTACACCGAACTTATGCAGCACCCTTGACTGTTGGTCGAGCAGGATGGGACGGTAGAAAATGTTGACGTTCGACTTTTATCTACCTACTAGACGCGTATGCCTACTTAGTATTACATGCACATTTCACATAACGGCCCGATTCAAGAGGTGGGCCATTCTAGAACCCGTGTGGCCCGAACATCGGAATTGTTGTATACGCACTAGAGGCTGGCCCCGACCAGACATCTAAGGCTCCGATCAAACGCATGCAAGTTTGGAGCAAGTTTGGCTAGACAGTAGTGACTTTTCGTCGATTCTGAGAGTGTCTGTGTTTGGGTCTGCTATGCCTGAGTTTCTCCTACTAATGTAAAACCCTGTTATTGATCATTTGAGATTCCCTCCAGCGGGTTAGCTATTAGTCCCAAAGCACGCGAAGACGCGGACCCGGTCTCATCGAAATTCGGGCAAAAATCTAATAAATTCTTTCTGACAACATTGATTGCATATCTTCCTGGTCATGTTTAACTATAATGGCGCGAAGGAACAGCTGCTGAACTTAACCTTGAGGAAGCATGTCCTTGTTTGTCTTTGTACTAGCCAATCGTACGTCACGTTCGTCTCAATGGTTGCTATATACTATACGTGGTCTTGACCGACAGCAATATCAACTTAATCCTGTGGAAGGAAGCGTAGGGTAAGGTGGTATCTGCACGACGATTCCTTGGCTGCCGCGATCAAATCAGTGTTGCAGCCTTCTAGTGACCCATATTCGAATTACGTTTCGTCCTTCTCTTCTTGGCGATAATTGAAGAATCAGTCGCAGTGAAGACGTGCTATTCTACTTTTACCCAACTATCTTGGCATGGAATAGGGGTTGTTCTCGTCGGAGAATCGTAATGCGGATAAGTTTGCGCGGCGGTCTGAACATGAAAGCTGAAAATATGTAGTGCCTGGATCTAACGACACACCGGTGGAAAGTAGGGGGGCCTTTCATAAAAAAACCTAAGTATCATTCAGTTATCTAGTCCGTTACCTACATGAGGTTATGAAACAACGAAAGATCACTCGAAAATCAATAATTGCGTCTTTGATTGGCTCAGAGGTAATATCGTTATATTCATAAAATCATTTAGCTGCCGCACGATTCGGTTTCTGGTTCCAACAAAGCCTTCGGAAACGTTTTCGTCTAGCTCCCGTAGCGCATAGGTAGGTTAGGTAACTAGCGACATTATAAGTATATACGATAAAAAAACCCATTAGCAACCCCCACCCTCGGATTACGTAGTACCCCGGAGCCAACCTTCCGCTACGCATTAGTATCAGCAAATCATTTGCGCTGCTTCTCCCAACGACTTTCATCGAGCTGATGCTCACTCTCAAGGTGGCGGGTTAGGTCGACATTCTTAATGAAAAGGAGCGATATTATGAAAGCAACCAAAGACACTGCTAAGTAGAAAGCAAAGACCCCAGTGAACCCATACTTGTATGCCTCCATGACGTTATCCTTGTAGTCTCCGGCCGGCAGCTTATGCAACACGCTAATGTAGCTCTCCGCTTGCTTGGCAATCTCGACCGGGAGCTCGAGCGATCTTAGCTTGGCTGCCATTGTGTTCTGGAATGTTGTACCACCGATGCCGACCCCGAGAGCCATGCCGAATTGCCGGACGAAGGCATACATTGCAGCAGCCGAAGCCTCATCGCCGTATTGGCACATGGCTTGCGAAGCGAAATTCTGGGCATTCAGGATAGCGCCATGGCCAACACCAAAGATGAGATAGGTCACCACCCAAACGGGAGCGGTGTTATTGTGGTGCCAGATAAGCAACAATCCGGTGCCGATGCTCGCAATGAACCAACCGATCCAGATGGCCCAGCGATAGTTGTTGTAGCGTGTCACCAGGCGGCCGCAGACGATGCCACTAGTCGTCATAGCTAAAGTTCCTGGCAACATTGCCACACCTGTGTCGAGCGGGGAGAACCCCTTCACAGACAAGAAGAAAAACGGGCCACTGGACTCATGTATTAGATGATCGCCATTACTCGGAGCCCCAGTCAAGAACTTACTAGTACAACAAGCCGTACATCTGTGGGAAGGCAAGGGTTAGCCTCAAACGATACTCGCTCAATATGGGAGTGTTCTTACCACCATGCCCTGGACAGAACCACATATATAGGCCACTACCGACGAGGCATTACGAAATAGGCTGTGTCGCAGGAACGGTTGTTTTGCCCACAGCCTCTCATAAATTATTGTGGCTAGCAAGCCTACCAACCCCACGATCAAAGGGACCAGAGTCTGAGCGCTATTCCACTCGAACTGTGTTGTGATTTCGTCAGCATGGTGTATTGTTCGCAACGCTCCCTCACAACAGGCGGAAGAAGAGTGCTCGGGCATGTAACACTATTGGATTACTGGGCTGGTGTTATACATACCTGTGAACCGCCCCAGGATACCGCGACGAGGAATGAAGTTGCTGACCCAGTAAAGGTAAATAAACCAATCCAGTCGATTCTCTCCAACTTCTCGCTGAGGGTAGCTTTTCTCGGTTTCAATGTCAACAGACAGGATACGGCAACCAAGCTAAACGCCAAAAAGGGGAACATGAGGTAGAATATCCAGCGCCAAGTTGTACTGTGAACAACAGCACCTCCAATGATAGGCCCAATAGCCAGTCCCAAGGCCCAGAATCCCAGTCTGTGAATGGATCCCATTAGTTGTCATTTCGAACTTGGATAGAAGCACAGCGAAATTACTCACGTCACTCCGTACCACTTCGGACGCCACCGTAGCGGTACAATATCAGTCTGGATGACAAGTCCCAAACTATGAATTCCACCACCACCGACTCCCTGGATAGAGCGGCCGACCAGTAACATTCCAATGTCCTTCGAGACAGCACAAATGATGGTGCCGATCGTGAAAGCCATCAGGGAGAAGATCAAGCAGATAGGTCGACCGAATACATCGCTGATCGCACATATGACGGGCATCGTTACGGCATTGACGAGAAGGTACGACGTGCCAATCCAAAAAGCCTGGGTGGCGGTCCCTTTTAAGTCCTGGACTATGACCTATATCCGAGTCCGTATCAGCACTTTCCCATCGCATGGTGAGCCTAGAAGGAATAAGGAAGCTTACGCTTAATGGTGTAATGACAATGGTGGCATCGAGGGCGACGATCAAGCTACTAAGAGCGAGGGTATATATGATCGCCTTCTCGTGGGTCGTCGGCGTCCATTGGATTTCCTTAGGGCGCTGTGCCTCATCCGCGACCAAGACAGACACTTCCGCATCTGGATCCTTTCTCGAGCCGTCAGAACTGTGGTTATTGTCTGATAGAGAGGACGTAGTGGCATCTGTGAGAGAAGGAGGTATAGCGGTAGTGGCCGACATAATGGCACGACTTTCTGAAGATTCCAGTGACCTTTTTTCTCAGGGTTAAGAAGGTACTGAAAGATTAAGGTCTCGCCAAGGTCCAGGCTCCTGAGTAGTGGGATACTTCGAGATATCCTAGATGTCTCCAAAGAAGAGACGGACTTGGGCAAGAAGCGCACATTATATTTCATTTCCATTTTGCACGTCATCCTTACCCTATCCACTGTGAATGGTTCCTGCCTGCCGCAAAGGGTGGCTATAACATGCTGAACAATCCATAGCAGCTGAACATGGATCCATTACAGCCAGAAGTGCTCCAGAAGTGCTTAAAATAAAGATGTCTAGAATGTTAGTACAAATCTAGTATGATGGAATGTTAGGCTAGTACCAATAGTACTGGAGAACTAGAAAAATACTGGAGTTTTTTTCACAGCCCTATACTCACGATCCCATATGTACGTGGAAGTCTAGACAACCCTGGAGCCTGCATTCGGTATCCGTTGGTCAGGTTCAAGGATCCATGGACTCCACCGTGGATCCTAGGTTGTATCCTATATGTAGGTTGGTTTCTATTTGACATAGACATGATTGCTGCAACTATGCGGGCTGTCAATAAACACATGTCTGGGATTCTACTATGCCTGGAAAAGTATAGAATGCAACTACTAACTTACTCCTTTAGTACACGCAATAGTACACGCAATAGTACACGCAATAGTATACGACATATCGTACACTTTTCAATATCTAACCTAAAAATGCCTGTAGCCATTCGCTTCAATGCAGGCTATCTTTCTGTGTTGGTTTCTTCAATACCTTTGAAATATGTATGCATATCTGCGGGGGCTGCTCACCAAAAAAAGAATGCATACGTCGCAAGGTATATCAGCAAATGACAAGCCGACGGCGGCGCTTTCACAGGATGACCACTTGTAACGTCACATATAGTGTCAGGCATTGCCATTGTGTGGTTGTATTGTAGTTGTAGAGGTTATGAGGGGGCCAAGTGCCCAGCACTGTGGCTACTAATTATATACACAACCTATGGAGTACCGTATTTGCCTACATATAGCATATCTACGACGTAGGTACTCGATTTCACTATATGCATCTGATGTGATTTTTTGAAACTAGAACTAATGCCTCTAAATGAGACAATGCGTTTAGTATTACCCGGTAAGAAGACACATCTCTGCAGGTTCGAACCTTTTACATACATTGTAAATACAAATATGAATGGATGGATGACTGGGCCGCATTTTCTCGTTGTTGGTAAGTGAAAGGATCTG
The DNA here is from genome assembly GCA_022385695.1 of Xylaria arbuscula. Classification (NCBI taxonomy): domain Eukaryota; kingdom Fungi; phylum Ascomycota; class Sordariomycetes; order Xylariales; family Xylariaceae; genus Xylaria; species Xylaria arbuscula. The sequence goes on from MU279390.1 coordinate 238,974, forward strand.
AACAATCAAATGACACTGACGATGATTGCCAACAAGGAGTAGTTGACTACATACTCATATGTATCCCGATCCTCAACATTTAGAATTGATCCTTTGTTGTACCGAGTATGCCTCGATTTTGGCGATGAAACGCATTCATATAGGCGCAAGATGTTATAATTAGGGAATAACGCTAAGCTATCTTAACATCTAATGGTTATTGCATGCTTATACATGGCCAGGTACAAGGAGCCCACCGGTACATCTTGATTAACGCACCTGACCCATTTCGACCCCAAACAGCTTCTACATCATCATTGGGTTTATGATCTAGCAAGGTGAATGACTGGGTTGGGGTCCGGCTTATTTCTCCGCTTCAAAACCCCCACTCCCCACATCTCGTGATACCGTACCAAGTCGGCTATTTTACCGGGGAGTTCTGTTACATGCACAAATACAACCTACTAATTTTATAATCGAACTGCGCAGAGCCAATGTACTGTACTTTGTGTGCTTGCCGCGCATTTTGCACCCACGGCAATAGGCCGAGTTGCGCCATCGAGAATATCGCTGTCCAGCAACATTCAAAGGAAGACAGCGGCGTGACAGGTAGTATGCCTGCAGTGACATCTACAACAGCATAATAATCAATGATATGAGTATATGTATAAACATCGTGGGTGAGAAGTCAGTGAGTTCCAATGACAGGAAAGGCTACACAGTATCTGGAGGGAGCCTTTGCAAAACAATCAGATGGTCCATGTTTCACTTAATCGCTCAATATAACTATCAGGGGTGTGTGCCAAGTTCCTTTATCTTCTGAATTTCCCTATGGCGGCCGTAAAAAAATCAACTGACATGGAAACACCTCATTCTTGCGCAGTCTTGTTCTTGTTTGCATCAAGACAATGTAGACCGCTGAGATCTCTTGTGCACCAGATCTTCACAGCCTTCGATAATAGGTACATCTTGAGGCACATTTGTTATCTCGGTCGTCAATTCTCTCGTGCGTAAGATGCCAATCCCCCCTCCATGTGTGTACACGTGATGTGTGCCGCCGCCGCCGCCGACGGTAATTTCAGTGGTCGTTCCCAAGGGTGCGCCGGTTAAGTGCAGAGCCCGCTGCTGCGATTGATATGTGTTCGGGCAAATGCGATTAGCAAGGACTAGCTGGAGTGAAGATAGCGAGGTATCGTCCTCTCCCTGAGTTCTCTCAACCCACCCTGGGAATATCTGCTTGAGCCCGGCTTTTAGTGCTTGCCCTTTGTCCGCGATTGCCCGGGGAATGCAGGGCGCACAGTAGACGAAGAACAAACATGTCATCTCAACCAGCGCCCAAAAATACATTGCGGCTTGTCTGAAGGTAACATCTTGAGATTTCCAGAATATGAATGTTACATATAAGCGAACCGCCGCTGCAATACAAGCCCTATAGATGTTGAGCGTAAGACAGAGTATATCCCCTGATGGGAGACATTTCCTTTTTTTATCCACTCACAGTATACCAAGGGTGAAGAGCGAAGCCACACCAAATTTCTTTCTGGTGGACATGTGGAGAGTCCATATTGTCCTTTGTGGCAGAATGAGAATGATGATGTCCGCTAGGAGGTTAATAGCAGCTACTGGGACGTAGAGCAGCTTCAAATCTATACACCTGCCCTGCCAAACCGTGATGTCCCATATTTTCCGATGCGGCGTGCAGGAGAGGTTCTCGGCGATGATCCAGGCGGCGCAGAAGGTTGTATGGAGGACTAATACAATGGTGCCGATCCAGTAGAAATAGTTGCGCGTGCCCCTCGGCACGAATATCCGTATCCAATCGAGGAGGATTGCGGCTTTGAGAGTCATAATAGAGGTAGCGCATAAGTTAGCCCCAACGTGTAAGAACTATGAAGGTATATTAGTTGATTTATCTCTTAGAAAGCATTATTCGAAAACTTGTCGTTGCGTACGTACGAATTGTATTGTCCCTAAATATTTTAGACGGACATTCCATTGGTGTACGAAAAGGCCTCCGTGTTGGAGCATGTAGGTTTCGCAATAAACGCTGCCACCGTAAGATAACTGCTGAAGTTAGCCCCAAACTTCTTGCCCAACCGGTGTATTTGGTGTAGAGCCTTACAAATGCTGGTAATATCAAATCTGCCAAGAACCTGTCAGTCTATTGACAATATTATCTTGGCCAAAACCAAGCACTTACAGTCCTCAATATGGACTTTCTTCAAGCAGAGGATCTTAGTATAGACTCTGAATAGTATCAGTACTAGTATTCCTGCCATGATGATCGTATTAGCGAATAGGATGCCGAAGGATTTCCATCTTTGTGAATCATCGAAATTTGGTTCGACTCCAGGAGGCGGAGTGAGGGCGGGTCCATTCAAGATCTTCTCCTGATCCTCAGGAGAGAAGCTTGAAAGATCAATGTAGACCATTGTGATGAATTCTATGTCTCATTTACACTAGTAAAAAGAGCTATTCGGTTGGGAGGTAATATAGACACGAATGTATGAAGCACATATTTACACTTAACATGGTCTACTCGTTGGAGGACCGCGGATAATAAATGGTATCCGCGTTGAGGTATGACAATTTCACATCGGGTTTGCTTGTACTACTTACGGAGTGTATACCGGAGCGGACACTGAAATGCTGTGCGTGTGCGATGCCAACACAAACGCGCGACTCCTGGAGACTAGCTTGATAACTTGCCTCCTCGCAACGCATACAATGCTGTAAAACCCTACTTTGTTAATTCTACTTTAATATGAGTCAATGGTTAGCGATATATGAAATCCATGTATCTTCTGATATCATTTGAAGAGAACAGCACATATCGAGAAATTAATATATCGAAGATACGTGACTCATGATTATGAGGACTTATATCCCTGATTTTGCAACACCACACTTGATCCCTGGTGTTGCGTTTTGCCGCACCAACTGGCACGAGGTCAAATCTAGGGATCACTCTAGTCGCACCAACTATGATGGCATAGCAGGTCGCCATGTGAGCAAACTAGCTTGTTGTACAGATTGATTTCGTCCATAGAGCATCAACTTGTGTACATCATAATGTGCTCAAGGGGGTTCCGGAATGCTTTCGTAGCCAATGAGTCTATCTTGTAGCAATATCCGTGCCTTGGACCGGGCATCATCCAGCGAGATGTCATAACACTGCAAAATAAATGATACCCTTAGAGTTATAAGTACGATATGATGTGGTCGAGTATACTGAGCTCGGTCGATATCAGTCTTTAGACACAAAGAGTTATAAAACATGGTGTCTGTCGTACCTTATTAGGGTGAGATATCGCGAGCCCTCGACCTTCTACCTGTCTATGGTATAGCTAGCTGCGTGTCGTTAAGATGATATTGGGGGACATATAGGGCAATTCTGAACAATAATTATGAACAAAGAGAGTAACACTATAAAATTTAATAAAAGAAGAGTAATCTGTCTCCCGATGCTCAACATGGTTCGAATATGAATTGTATATTTGACCGTAGCGGAGACATGGAGAAAGAGACGGAACTCAAGATCTCAGGAAAGAGATCTTAAACGTTACTCGGGGTAGTTACTAAAATCCATGAAAGAGTCGATTCTTCGTGGTAGACAACAGCTTCGTAAAAAAAAGCCTGACTACAAGTGAATGCTAGTTACGATAACAATATATTGGTATGCATGAAAAAACAATCTCCAAAAAAGGTCATTGCGTTACATGTATGATATTAGAATACACCTCAGCCAATGATCCCGACTTCGCTGCGGCTTAGCTTCTCCCAGTAAACATTCTGGCACTTTTTGAGAATCAGTTGGCTTTGAAACTTCACCCAATAGGGGGTTAGAACCTCCTTAATAGCATGATTTCTTAAGGGTATCAGATCGGATTGTATGAGTCGACTGTAGAACGGGTTTCAATACTGTGCAAAAAGGAGGAATCCGTTTCTATTGAGTGGTTCTACAGTGTTTCTCCCTTCGTTGTTGCACTCTCAAGGGTAGCACGAGACTGTAGCGCACTGATATCTGATTCGCAATTAAGTGCTCAAAATTATCTAAGATTCTTGGCGAGTTGTGGATCGCGATTACTCATAGAATTAAATTCATAGTAATTAATTGAACTAGTTTTCCGAGCGCATGTATTCTAATCATGGCAATATGCTTAGTTTCTGAAGTTGGCTGAATAGAAAACACATTATTTCATTCTGATCGATACCTCTTATAACATGGAAATTGTCGCAAATAAGATTCTCATTACTACAGTGACCAATAGTAATCCATTACTGAGCTACCGAGTCGAGGTAAAGTCCTAAATTCCAAACGCCATTTGACCTTCCCCATTACAAGATTTTATTTGTATACACGAAGGCGTTCCACATCGGAGCAAGATTTCGTCGGTCTCATGTATCGGTCATCCATTTTCGCTCGCACGAAGATTCCAATTCTCTTGATCCGTCGTATGTCCCCTCATAATTTGATATCTTAACTTGGGTGTCCGCTCGCCGCTTGCCCCGAAATATGTGCCGATAGGGCCATAAAGGCGTGGAGGAGACCGAACCCAAAACCCATAAAACCAAACCATTCTTTCGTAACTCCGTTCCCAGATGCTGATCGAGAATCCTCTCATGTACTTGCAGACGATACCATATACACAATCCCCGCCACAGGCGGTCCTATACCTCATTTTCTGACAAAAGTTGAGCGATAGAGCCACCTAAACATGCCCCGGTCATCAATCAGTCAGCTGTGCGAGTACCCTGATACTCAATATCATGACTAGTAAGCCGATGGTGACGATAATAAGCAAGGCAAAGCTGAACCAGCCCATGACAATGGCGCTAGTACCAACCCCCGACTTTACGCTGCCATTACCGAAGTCCTGTGCTATGATGGAGGCGGCTACCGATGCCGTGTGTTGCCACAGGACCGATACCAGCACAAATATGGAGGCGATGAAGATGATGGCCAAGGCGATTTGCGATACAGGCCGACTAGGGAAGGGCTTAATCTCGCGCTCGGAACCCTCGCTGTCCTCCTCCTCGTGCCAACCAGGAAAGGTGGCTAGTAGCAGAAAGCAGACGAAGGCGAATATGATGGCGATGATGAGCAGGTACGGGAACACGATCATGTCTTTGAACTGGCCGGCCAGCCAAACGAGATTCAGCGGGTCCTGATCGACCGAGAGATCGTTGGCTAGCGCTGTCGCATTGTTATTGCATAGCCAGGAGCCGCCGTCTGTGCTGACGCATATTCCGAAGTAGCCGACACGGACCGACAAGTGAGCGGATCCGACAATGTTGCTGATTGCTTGGTTGACGTTGTAATCGACTTGCGCGGTACTGGGAACCGCTGTGTAATGTTTATAGTACATGGAGAGGAGAAAGATGTCGGGTATTAGCGGCGAGGAAGAGGAACAGCCTGCTAGTAATAGTGCTGTTCGTGGGCGAGTCAGTATGCGTAGAAGCGGGCCATTGCCAGGGCGGAGTGTACTCACATAATAATATAATGGTGACTGCTATCAGAATCATCAAAACATGGTGGTATCCAAGGAACGGTAAGAACCCTACACAGTCGCGTTAGTAATCATCCGCTCCCACGGAGCGAGCCTTTCGGGGTTGCACTCACGATACCACCCTATCTGAAATCTTGCTGTCTCCATTCCTCCGACGAGTCTGTGATCCCTAAACTCGTGGTCTCTCTATCCACCTCCGCCCTCCCGTGGAGCGACGGCGTGGCTGGCTGGGGCGCGCAGCAGCGCAGGAATGCGGCGGCGGGCGACGACGGTCTGCGATGGCGAGATCGTGGAATGCGGTCGACGCCGGAGATCTCGAGCCTTGCGGGTGGAGTGCCTGTCAGATCAATAGTGCTCACAACAGAGAAGGGTAGCGTGGGTTTGTTGATGGCAGTGGTCGGTGAAGGAGGTCTTGGAGGCAGGTATGCAGATGACGGTGTTGCAACTTAGTAAGAGAAGTTCGGTAGCTTTCCAGTCCCACGAGATTGGTTAAGCTACTTGGAATGAAGAGAGACGCTGTCTTGGTGTAGAGCTTGACTTGTCAACAGGATCTGGGTCTTCGTTCACTGGTGGCCCTTCTACTACAAGAATGAGGATTGAGGAGGTAGATGGTGGCGGGTCGCAATGAAAAGTAGCGAGTGACGACAACAACGACTCAGTTTGGAGAGGATGTGAGGAAGGAGAAAAAAAGGTCCGCAACTAATTGGTGCTTCTATTCCAGTTTGCAGCGAAAACTCGGTGGACTGGTGGAGGAGAGATGCAGCCTAAGACACCCAAGTAAGTAAATAAAAGATGGCTGGGTCTGGTTGCTGGGACGATAGCTTACCTAAGGTACCCACCCCGGCCAAACCACGTATTGTGTCTCCACCGCATCTGGCTCTCGGGGCTCTGATTGGCCACCTTTCGGCTCATTGCTTGGCTTCTCGTTTCCGGCAACACAGGATGAAGTTAGCGCGTGCAGGGGTACATGCACAGTGTATCCTTTGCATCGGATGCTGTTTGCTGGACCAATCAATTGCTCACTCTCCACCCGTTTCGGCCAGTTTTGCGTCTGCCTACAGCAGGTCGGGCTAACTGTATGACATCTTCAAAGCATTGGACTTGATTCTCCCTCTGTCCCCGTCATTAAGTAATGTAACGTCACAAGTTGAGCTTGATGCTTCTTACGGATTAGTTCTTGAATGATTTGCTAAGCAATAACCCTTTTTTGCCCCTTTCTTATTGTCATTCCACAAAGCACTGCTCAAGTTTAGTTTGATAAGCTACAGATATCACCGTCTTAAAGAACCCGTCTATTCTAATCTAAAAGTCTACTTAAATTTTCTATATGTCCTTTATGGTATCATCCCAGATGGCGGTTCCTTTTTGACCCCCCCCCCCCCCCCCCCCACAAAAAAAGGAGAAAAAAATAGAGAGATATTACTTGCATTCTTATCGATGGCACTCGCATGATAGCTAATGTGCCGCAAGAAGCTTGCGATCCAGTTTCAGTCTCGCCGCAGCTAAGACCGCACCGCCTGCCAGTAAGGTTACTCCAGTCCAGATCCCGAGCCCCAGATATCCACCCCGTATTAGGATCTGTCCGCTGATAGGTGTCCCAGTTAAAGCGCTGTTGCTTCAGTTAGCTTGGCTGAGTTGAAACGAAGTGAAAGGCAAGTAACTACTCACGTTACAGAAACACTGCCCAGCAATACCCCTAATGCCGTTCCTTGTTGCCCCGGCTTCGATAGTTTAGCCGCGCAGGCGGTTTGAAGACTAATGACGCCCTATATGTTTCTTCGTCAGCTGAGGTGTCTTCAAGTTTACTGGTACTCGTTGCCGCAGCATGGACATACCCCCGACGTGAAACCATATGCAATAGACCATACAATCATTCCTGCTAAACTGTATGCTGCCGTCCAGGTAAATGCAATTATACCTGAAGTGAGCACCGACAGTGCTAATATGTTGAAATGCCCGTATCGATCAGCCAGGTGACCTGGGATAACTCTCCCAAAGAACGAGGCAGCGTTGATAGCCGAGATGAGATAGAAGGCGGTCGAGGACGACTCGCCTTTGGAAACAGCGTATGTGGAAATGTAGAAGAATGGCGTAAATAGCCCCAAGTACGTAAGTGCCAATCCTAGACAGAGCAGGACGAAAGCGGGATTCTTGAACAAGACTATCATAGGATGCCCAGTCTTTGGCTCTTCTTCAGGCAATGGTGTCTCGCTATTATTTCCGCCCATAACGCTCTCCTCAGATTCCTCGGACTCTAGGGGAGCCGATTTGCTTGATTCTTTCTCCGCGTCAACCACAGTCAGACAGGCTACCGCGAGCAAAGGTAACATAGTGAAGCCAATCGCTCGCTGGACCCAGCCGAAGCTCACGCCACGAGCATAGAGAAGTTGTTGAAGCATGATCGGCCAGATGACACCACCGATGGAAGAGCCGCCAATTGTAATTCCTAATGCGAACCCACGGCGGTGTGGCAGGCGACGCGATACGACGGCTGCACAAGGGGTAAGGATGAATGACGAGCATGCCCCAAGGAGTACCGCCTGGGAGAGGAAAAGTTGATAATACTCGGTGCAGAGAGAGGAAAGAAATATAGCCACTAGCTCGCCGACGCTACCAATAATCAATAATTTCTAGTCCAACGTTAATCCCAGTGGTTCCTGATTACAATCGTATTTTGTGGCTATACTGCTTACCGTAGGGCCTATTCTGTCAACTAGGATACCAGCTATGGGCGATCCTATATAGAGGAGGAAAATGGTTACAGAGCCTATCCATGATATGTCCGACTCCGAGTAAGCCTTTAGAAGACCAGTCGCGTAGTATTCTTGATATACCCCGAAAGCATTGAAGAAGCCGACTGTACAGTACGTCCCCAGGGATGCACCAGCAACTGCAAGCCACGAGCGGAAGCTGAAGGTAACTGGTCAGATCAAATTGTACGTCTTCATGAATTCAATGAGATGCTTACCTGTTGTAATTTGGAGGCGGCTCTACAGGGGGCGCCATTGCGAACCTGTGTTGATTCGTGCTTCTGGCGTCTTTTCTCGCGACTTCTAATTACTTCAACAAAACTCAGACAAAATGAAAAAAAAAAAAAAAAAAAAAAAAGGAATATCAGCTGATATAGACAGGCATTTAAAAATATCACAGAGAGTGTCAATAGATCTTATATCGTATTTAATGCTGAACGGGCAAGCGGATTCAATAATTGCGACCGGATACTCCGCGGATAATCCGTCCACTTTGCCAGTCTTTCATTGGCTGAACGTCAGCGTGTAGTGGAGGATAGGTTTTTTTCGGATCATCCACGGATCATCCTTTTGGAAACAATCCATCTGAGCAACCATGATTTATCAGCGGCATTGCCCACCTAACTTATTCACATCGGTTGCGGGACTGATCATGCATGACGATAGTGTACAGCGATGCACTAGCTAGGGCCAGGATGAAACGCAAAGGTTCCATAGGCGCAGATGCATTGGAACCGTCCCAACCGAGTGGTCGCCGACAGCCTCAAACGTCATGTCTCAACTGCCGGGCTAAGAAAATAAAATGCGATCGAGGAGCACCGTGTGGTTCGTGTGTTATTCGGGGAATTCCATGTACAGGACAACCCTCCTCAAAACTCTCTGTTCCGCCGCAGTACAAGTGAGGCTCCGATGTTATCATGAAGACTGCTTTGTACTTTTGGGTTAACGAGTCTCAAGCGTTGCTGATTCCGGAATTGATGCCTCAATATTCTCTAGATTGGCTAACTTGGAGAGAGCTGTCTTCGGCGATGCCCGGCTTACGTCCGATACAGCTAACGGCTATGGATCGAGTCCCGGCACGAAGAATCTATTACAGACCAGCCCTACTGCTTCAACAGAGTTTACAGCTGCTAATACACCTTCACCATCCTCACACCAAGATACTGAGCGCCAGAAGGCCGCAAGATTCCTCGACTTAACCCACACAAGAGATGAACATAGTGTAAGTTACGATCATGTTCCCTAGTGATATAATTATATCACTACCGCAGGTTAGTTCCTAAACACGATGGCTAATAGTGAACAGGTAGCGATCCAGGAAAGCTGCACAGAGTTTCATGTTGTTCCAGCTTCTTCTCATCTGGTCAGTTAGCCCGAGTCTTTCCTGTCCTGTCTTTCTGGGTTCTGGGAGCACGTCGTTGAATGAGAGGTTTCCCACTATACTTCTCCTCAAAACTCTCGAAGCTCTCGGTATTATGCCATGCCGACAACAATTACTAACTCGACTTTTTGATAATAAGCGGCTTGCGGGTAAACAAGTTACACGGTCGGAAGCCCTAGGCAAATTGATACTTATGATGACTCGAGGGGAGGCCTTAGCACTACTTCGTCATTTCTGCGAGAACCCTTATCATCTCCTTCCGATTATATATGAGCCGTCCGCCCGCTCATTGATAAATACCTTTTATACACGACTCGAGTCAGGACATGAGGGTGACCCGACGGCCGCCGCCCTAATATTAAGTATTGCCTCTACAAGCGCCTCGTTCTTCCACCAAATCGGTAAGAATAGCATTTTCGCTTCAATAGAAGAAGCCGACCAAGCCTCCGCAGCCTGGAGAGAAAGTGCCTCGGCCATACTCGATGATTCTCAGTTCTCTACTTATGGGAGTCTTGAGAGATGCCAGGCAAGAGCTATCATAGCTTATGTCGTTTCTAATGTAGAAGGCTGCTCGGTCCGTTATAGACTTCTACACAGCTACTGTATGGCTATAGCACGTGATATGTCCTTACACCTAATTGATAGTCCAACTATTACTGACAGATCGGACGACCTTCCGACAAGAGAAATGAAAAGGAGACTCTGGTGGCATCTTGCATCGACAGATTGGCTCCTGAGTCTCGTGGGAGGACCGCTTGATGGTACTTGTGAGTACAAATTTCTGTTAACTTTCAGATACGACATCTTAAGCTGGGGGCACTCCTTAAGATCGATTTCACTGCTGAAGGAGAGGAACTAACCTTACCTATCAAAGATACTGTACAGCCACGCCACTTTGTAGTAAAGCGCCCAAGAAATATTAACGATAGCGACTTGAGCAAAGATGAGACACTGACGTATCCCTCGCACGTCTTAACACATGTGTCATGCTACCTTCAACGAATCCGCCTTAGTGAAATATGTAGAGAGATGGCCGACGCTCGGGCCCCTGGGCTCTTAGGAGTAGACATTACCGACTTCAACACGGTTGCTTCTTTAGACCTTCTCTTTGAAAAAGCATTGGCTGAGATGCCCCCACCCCTCCAAAGGGACGCTCTAATTCCTCAAGGCGCACCGCTTCATCTTGCCAAGCAGCGGGATTTAACCCTTTTGTGCTTCCACTTTCGAAGAGCTAGACTGCACAGGCCTTTCCTGCTTCATGATACCGATAACCCACTTCACGAAGCGTCTCGTCGCCAATGTCTCGCTTCGGCCCGTATCGTTCTCTCCATCTCTATCTCAATGCTAGAGGGACCGTCCTCCAAATGCTTTGATCCGGACCTAGGGCACCCTCTAGCGTACCGGGCTGGTCTCGTTATTAGTGCTATATTCACAGCGTGTGCTATGCTCGCTCTTAACGCTGGGTTGGTGTGGAGCCGCACGAATGGAAATGCTCGCTGTAGCGAGGCTTCGGGGCTGCATAGTGAAATATCTGATGCATGTCGTGTTCTTGCAAAGGCTGGAGAGAAATCGGCATTTGCTGCGAATCTATGTCGCAATTTGGTACGCAATCCCTCGATATTTTGCTACATTAACCTTTTTAAATGACGATTTCCTTTATTTATCTGTAAGCTAACGCAACCGAAGGTGGGAGTATTGAAACAGTACAGCGTGAAAGAGATAGATTATCTCGTCGCGCCGCCTACAAACCCGAACCCCAATTCGAGGTGCAATAGTGGAAGCAACGGCAATGCATGTAGTACACACGCCACGGGGGAGCTGCTGCTGTCGATGAGCGATCCGGCAATTATAGCAGACGACTTCAGCATGTGGAATGAGTTATTTACTACAATCCCAGAAATGGAGGAACATGACCAGTTTTTCGCTGGTCTCGACTATTACTGTGGCCCAACATAGTCTTCATAGCATTTTATAGGAACAGGTCGAGCCATTTCGAGGCCATCAACTCCTCCTCAATGATTGCTCTATTCCGATACTATCAGGACATCAAGCCAAGCCAACCCTATAAGGTAGACCTACTAGGCTGCATCTACATATTTTTGGTTACTCCCCCATTTAGTTAAGAGGGCTCTGGGGCCAATTGACCATGATGCCCCCCAAAATCATAGACGTATTTACAGCCACGTGTCAAACCATCGAACTGCCTGAAAGAAGGCTTGTTCCTTTGCAAATTTCTGCCGAGGGTCTGATACATTGGCACGCACACCGAAGCCGTGGGAAACACTGCCGTATAAAGATAGAGTGTATGGTTGAGTGGTGTTCAGGAGGAGAGCTTCGATCTCAGAACGCCGAGCCGGTGGCATCATAGTGTCACCATCTAGATTAGGTTTAGAACAGATCAACAGTCTAATGGGTAGAGGCGAATCTATATTCAACGTACCAGCGGCAGCCACACCAATAGCCCCTGTGATTGCGCTAATCTCGGAATCTTGGAGATTGCTGGGGTGTGCAGCGAACCCAACGTTAATCTCTGTGCCTTTAGACAGCCATCTAAAAGCATAGCGACCTCCGAAGCAATAACCAGTTGTCGCGATCTTGGTAATGTTCTTGACATTGTGCAGATAGTTGACACCTACTGCTATTAAAGCATCGGTCTCCTCCGGAGTAGCTGTCGCAAGGAAGCTTTTCAGTTGCGTCGGTGACATCTCATTAAGATCGAGGGTGGAAGGTGTGCCATTGAAGAGATCAGGGGCGACGACAAAGTAACCTGCACGGCCAAAGCTATCGGCCAGAAGTCTGTTTTCCAGTAGCTGGATACCGTATATATCGGTCAAGTATAGCACTGCCCGGTTCGATGGGCTCCCCGTGGCATATAGAGTGACTGGACGTGAAGTCAATAATGTATTCTCATAGGTTAGGGCTGTTTCATTTACCATTGTTATATACTACTTCTGTTCCCACCGAATCTCCAGTGTGAGCAATGATCGAGACGTCGGCAACTGGACAGTCTTGTTGGCTGGTGGCTACACAATAGGAGAACGCAACACTCCAAATAAAGAGAAGGAATTTAGACCCCAGCATATTGGCATGTGCACAGATAGTTGAGGTAGCTAAAGATTGTCACACAGAGCTCGGAGTGTCAAAAATATATACCATCTGACCCCAGCTCTAGTAGAACCCTCAGTACATTTGGTCTCTCCACATGAGCCCCATCACCACGCAACGTGCTATATAACTCAAGGAAAAATTACAGCGTCGTGGATGCCTGCCAAGATCCAGGTTGCCCAGAGAGGTGGCCAAGCCCATCTTGTCCGTCATTCCATCATTGCTGATGGCCGTTTTGGGAAGCTGCGATTCGGTAGTCGTCGGCTCGGATATCTGGGTGCAGCGGCTAATTCTTGGCGACCGCCGATTACTGGAGCAAACAGATTGCTTTCGTAGATAACGTTGGAGCTCAGCTACTAAAGACGTAGAGTAGCATTGAGAAACATATTAATGTAATACCTAGGTACATATACCAAGTGAGATGCTTATCGTCGATGAAGCTCACTTCAAGTTGTATCCGAATCCATGTCATACTGTATTTGGAGATTGTATGGTTCGCCCACTGGAGCTTTAACCAGTCATCACAGATTTTGTCATTAGACGGGAGGGGATTCATTTATACAACCAGATGCTACTCACGGAGCTGTTCTGAGATCTTCGTGCAACAAAAAGTGTCTATTTGCTACGATAAGCGTGCCGCAATTATATCATAATAGAATTTGATCAAAATGCTGTATGCATACGCAGCAACTAAATGCAACGCCGTGAAGGTAAACCAACAAGAAAAGTAATACCATCGGGCCGTGTAATCTGTGTCTAGATCCTCCGATTGAACTAAACTGTTGTAATATCTGATTCCAAACAAACTTTCCACATAGAGCTGAAACCATGTACGTCTAACCGGCGGTATTGACTCCTGATGTATTGACCAAATGTCAGTAATAATACTGTAAATAATCGCATGGACAGCTGCAGATATGATTGCCTAGGAAGAATATGCTTAATGCAATACTTACCCCAACAATGGTGTAAACATCCAATGCGAGAAGATCTGCTTCCCAGTCTAGTAACCCACAGTTGTACCGGAACGCTTCTCTCAGATTCTGAAAGCTTTCTGCGTGTAGTTCGACGCCTCTCCAGATAAACTTCTTGGCATTCGCGGGATCCAGGTTACGGTATGCAAGATATTTTTCGAACCATAATTGAACTTGATTAGGAGATGTTAATAAGCCAGGGCAACTTCCGGTGATTTCTCCTCGAGAAATTCGTTTCGGTATTGGGGTTTGTCCAACGAGTGAGGTTTTCGATCCCGCGTGTCGAAAAGGGAAGGCTGTCGGTTCGAAATTAGGTCTTGAGGGAGTGGCTAGAGAATCCATATTATGATAAAACTATAGAAAACGAAACTAGTATACCGTGTTTGATTTCCAATGTTAAACGTGTAAGTGTTTTTATGATACACGCACCGGACCCCATGCCATGAGACAGCCAAATTCGCGATCGCCTATATAATACATAGTACAGACAAAAGTTAGCTCTAGATGGAATATACAATGGGGGCCCATCGGGGATTCCGGACCTTTGTGTTTGGAATTAGACGCCAGTCGAAAGTGGAAATGGAACATAAAGAAATCACCTCTGGGTCATGACCAGGCAATCTTAAAGAGATTCGAGCTGGACAAAGCACCACAATGTATACAATGTAAGACAATAGTAACCTTTCACTAATCTTCCAACCACAATTGTGATTTTGGAAATAAGGTGTGCTTGGTACTCTTGCTTTGTCATCATCTCTTTCGACGAGATAGTGTCGGCGCTCCGGTGAGGCAAGTTCGCGGTCCTGATATATACGTACTCTGTGCCGGGGGCCGTGCCCCTATGCAGCATTTTCGTCTTTGTTTGATATATCTCCAGGAAGTGAATCGGATCGACTCAATTTTAGCATATGGACGACTGTCAGGAACCTCGCACTTTGCGATAGGTAAAGACACTTGTTGTTGCACGAAGGTCTCAAAACCTTCGTGGGCAACTACCTAAGTATATACAAATGTCTCTTTGTACTCTGTGACAACGACCGCACAACTTGATGGTAACATGCTTCACGGCAACATGGACATACTAAAGGTAATCCAAGGGTACTTTGCGCTCACTGTGTACTGGCCGGACAGTATGATATTGCCAGATGCACCTCAAATTGAGTTACGATGAGAATACAGCTGCGGGGATCCTGCAATTAGTGCTCAGCTGGCGACGAGTCATCTGCTATCAAGCATGATCTTGCATTCACGTTGTGAATAGGTGGGCGTGTAAGGCGCAGTTCAGTCTCCTCCCCGAATACTCCAAACGCGCCGCATCATAAAGACAGGAGCAATGTGACTCACAGAGTAAGGGCCATTTCAGTAGATTAGTCATATCTAACTGGCGATATGGAGTGCTGGAAGCTTGGAAATTCAACGGTATGAGCGAATAGGAGTCATAATAGCAGTGAATTCTCCCCTTGTTTTTAATTATACGACTGTAGTGAGATGAGTCATTTGTATACGGAGTATTGCAAAATGTTTCTTGATTTTCATGCATGTGGCTTTAGCGGGTATGAATTGGACCTAAGTAAGTATGCATCTAACTGTGTAAAGATTAACTCCGACCTCAACCGGACTTAGTAGGTCAGGGATCTTTTGTCTCGTGTACAAGAATGTACTCTCATTTCTATAGTGTCGCTTCTTTAGACATAGTTACTTATCGTTCTAGACCGTCCTGAATATTCCTTGAACTCCAGCACACAAGCGGGAGCCTTTCGACAATAGTACGGCAGAATGGCCATATCAGAAGCTACATCTTCCATCGGTTGCTCGGTGTGGAGAATCCTGGTCTCACGGGAGTGGAATATGGGCATAGCCCGACCCCCGACCTTCGGGTGGATCATCCGTCCGAGTGTGAGATCCATCGATCACCGCAAAGGACCACACATATGTTAACACGACGTGACTGCGGTGAATGATTTTACCGCCTACCTCACATGTATATCAGGTTTTCACATTGCTGACCAATTGCTGATTACAAATCCACTACTTGTCGTCTCTCAATTGCAGATGTTGACCATCATAGATCTTACAGCCAAGATAAAGCGTCTCAGGTTTACTAATGCTGCCTATGCGTGTACCGAGTCACTCGTATAAATACTCTCCATTGTACGAGGTGGAAAAACCAAACCTCTCATCATCCCTATTGATGTACCGTGTCTAGGCATTCCTTTGCAGCTATGGCCGATACTACAGGCATCACGAGTCACGACGTCGTCTACGCCGGCGGCGTGAAGAAAATTCATTACTTGGCCGCTGGTCCCATTAACGGACCCTTGATAATTTTTGTTCATGGCTGGCCAGGCACGGGAATTACCTGGAAGGGCCAAATCGATGCTTTCACCGCCGTTGGTTTTCGCGCTGTCGCCCCCGACATGCCCGGGTACGGCAAGTCGACAGCTCGTCGTATCGTTGATGATTACTCCCAGGAAGCTATCGTTGAGGGCATGTTGGCCCTGCTTGAGGATACTGGCCGCAAGGCTGCCATCTGGGTTGGTCACGACTGGGGTGCAGGTGTAACGTCTTCGGTCGCGACTCAGCATCCAGAGGTTGTCAAGGCTCTTGTCAATCTCGCTGTCCCCTTCCGCTCGATTGAATTAGGCTGGGAGGGGTTTCTACCACAAATAAACCGGGAGATATACCCAGCAGACAAATACGAGTTCGGGTCAGTTAGCTGGTCTTTTTTATTCCCCCCTTTAACATTATTCCTGTAATACCTTTGCAAATCCCCGAAAATCCCTTTTCCCCCCTTTTTTTATACCTCGGATAGCAATTATTGACTTTGGCAGACAATGGGATTATCAAAAGAACTACGAGGAAGACTTCGAGAAGGCGATCGCGTGGTACCATGAAGACATTGAAGGATTCTGCAAGGCGGGCTTGCAAAGGTCCAGCGAGCCAGCTACTCCAGAGAATCAGCGAGAAGCTACCACAATTAGAAGCAGCCGTTTCTCCGCTGGAACCGCAACAGTGCGCAAAGATAAAGGCTGGTTTGGGTTGGCGAAACCCCCGCCGGTTGAGGCAACGGGACCGCCAGTCCTTCCGCCGGCCGTTTACGACTCATTCATTGCTGACATGCAAAAGACGGGATTTTGGGGAGGGTCGGCGTACTATCTGCACCATAAGCGAAACGCTGAGTACAACGGAAAAGCTGCAAGCGGTGGTAAGCTTGCGCAGCCAGTTCTGTTCATTCATGCCACTCGGGATCTTGTGTGCGATACGAAGACGTCGCGCCTCGCTGAGCCGATGAGGGAGGCTTGCAGCAACCTGACCGAAGTTAGCGTAGCAGCAGGCCATTTCGCGCATTATGAGGAGCCGGGAGAGGTGAACGCTGCGCTGTTCAGGTTCATCGTCGAGGAGCTACCCACCGAGTGGCCAGGCTTTTGGGATAAGGGGTACACGAAGAAAAAGGCGCATGCCTAATTTCGATTTCGAACCGAAATACGGTGTATGCGCTCTAGCCCAGCTTTGCAATGAGAAGTTATTTTAGTCATTATGCTTTGGCCCACATGGAAGTAGGGGTACATGTTAATTGCGTCGCGGTGCTTGTTAGTTTTCAACTAAATACGCAACTCGGAACAGTATAGGATATGTGAAATTAATAGAGCACGATCAGAGAGGCTATGTTGCTAAATTGAGTGACAGTCGCAAAGAATGCCACGACCTATAGGCAAAAGGTTAAGTTAGATACCTATAGAACTGAACCTGAAATAGTAGCTCCTGTGGTAGTATGTCATTAACACCAACCTAGTTCATAGAGATGACGTCTGCGACCGGGAAAGGGATTTTCAACCGTTGTTCAAGCTAGTAGCCAAACCAACTCCTTTCAAACGACATGCTTGAATCGACTGAGTATTTATTGCAGCTCCCTTGAGCGGCGCCTCGCTCACAGTGTCTGAAGAGGGAGCGAAATACCGGATGTCTCATCCTCAGGAGGGAAGGGTGTCGGGGAATTCACCCGGTTCGTGCTCTCTACCTTGTCAATGTGCGAGTGGGATACAGAGCTAAATCCGCTAATCTTTGAAGGCCGATGGGAATGTGGCTCAGTGATGTGAGAGCTGTATCCACGGCGCTTACGTCGTTCGTCAAGGAGTTTTCTTGGTGCCACCAGGGGTTTCAGAGCCGGGATACTGGCGCATACTATCGCTATGTTGACTTCAACCATGGACCAGAGATTCACCTACAAGATTATTACATACGTCATTGAGGTAAAATCATCAGCAGAAAGACTTACCAACACTCCATCCTTGAATGGATCCTTGGCTAGCGTGTAAATATGAATGGAGTATAGCCTAACACATGACATCGCGGTGGCAAAACTCCCAATGCCAAAGATCCCGTAAAGCACATAGCGGCTATGCCGTGAGATCTTCAAGGAACGCAGAGTGGGGATCGGAAGCAGCAAGATCCAAGCGTCGGTAAGGATATTAAAGCCAGACGTGACTACCCAGCTATGAGTCTTCCTCAGTTATGGATGATATCAGACACTTACAATAGAAGAATGCGGTCGTGTTTATACAATTGCCAGGTAATTGTCTTGTGACATCCCAAGCCTTCTCCAGAGGAGTGCATTGCCCGAGTGTTGTCGCAATACAAACAACATAGAATGTAACGAGCAGTATGTTGGTTCCGAAACAGAGTCTTTTGAAAGTAGCCCATATGGCTAAATCTCTTGGTCAGAAAATCCGCGACAGCAATGTTAGTAACGAAAGTGAATTACCAAACCGCTGATACATGAAAATAATAGACGATTTGACGCAGAATATAATTGTGTAGTAGAGTATCTCGATCGCAAAGGTACCCTCGCTGGTTTTTAGTCATTTATCTCTAAAGCAACTGTTAATTATTCCTGGATGCGATACCTTGAGAAATATAGTCATCTCGTTGAATGTTAGTGTCGTTATTGGCATTCCTGTCCCACCATAAATCTTTATTACGTATATCGTAGCCTGGTACGCAATAGTGAATATCTAGCAGTCGTTTCAGCTGACGACGATCAATTTACCTTTCTTATAGGATGACTTACCAGAGCCCCAAGTATCATGTAGTCGTCCAATCCCGGCTTAAAGATCAGGAAGAACCGAATAATACATCGTGAAATGACGATTAGAACTTTTTGCTATATATTAGCTCCTGGTAAATAAAACGGCGAAGATTTGCTACAGTAGACTCTTACGGGAGATCGAGGTTAAGATGGTAGATAGAACAATCAGTGCTACTACTTCGGGGTTGTAGATCGATCCTGCCATCCCGTCACCCTAGCCGCTTAAATTTAAACGGCCGTTAGTTCTGTGATAAAATGTCTATGGCTCGGAATGGCGGGCAAAGCTGGGTCTTAAGATCACGGTCGGTTTGAAGTTTTGCGAACTCGAAGATGTTCCAAACAGATCACAAGCAGGTAGGGAGGGAGTACTTAAGGCTTACGAACTGAACTGACAATAATTATAATTGCAATTATAATCAAATAGCTTGAGGGAAACTCACGTCTCATACTACTAATTCACCCTTTTCTTCATCTTGTTTTGATGTGTCCAGTATTACCCTCCATCAAACGTTGCCAAGAGTTTGAACTCGGCCGTCCCATTGGCACGGCACACCGACTTCGTTAGGATACTACAGTAAGCAGCTTGCCGTGTCCTCTACCTCGGTATCTGTGGTCCTGTGAGATCCTTTTATACATATTGGGGTATTTGCAGCTGAAATGGGTGGGTGTTTCATGTACGCACTGATGACTTTTCTAAGATCCCGCCCCCCGGGTAAATTATCATTCGATAGGCATCACAGTCTACCGAGCCATACCCCAGTCCCCGCTGTTGCACTGCATCTCGGTCTCCATATGGACCCTTGAGGTCATATAGGAACAATGTTTGTCTACTTTGAGGTGGGCAGTAAGCTAACAAGAAGTTCCATGCAATTGACTCCTGTATTGGTCACCCACGAGTATTATACCCAATCACCGTTTTCTGCTCCTCTAAACCTTCTACTCACAGAATCATCGATCAATAGAGGCTCGCCGGAATTATTACTGTACATCATATATCAATCACTCATTTGGCTGATTGATTTATATTACGTTCCTCGGCTGGCCATACATGACCGGTAGTGGTAGATGTCACAGGATCTACTAGCTCCATACCATTTCCCCGTAATTTTAGAGCTTCCACCCCGGCCCTATAGCACTAGAGTTCATGGCTTTGGGGGGAAGAAAGTAAGATCATTTAAGCTTATTTTCTATCTATCAAGCTAGGATCAGTAAAGCCTAGTGAAGGAGTGAAGTTTTTGAAATATAGAGCAGTAATAACCGAAAGCGCCTTTTGATGGCAGAACCTAGATAAAATCAGATATATTGTCTCATACCGTGATAATCCCCACGCGAATTTCATCTTCTTACCTACACTTTTGTTTAAGTCTACTCATAGTGCCAAGAAGTTGACAGCTAATTTGGCGTTCTTGCGCTTTGACTCGGATATCCAAGTGGCAATCGGCAGCTCGGTGGCATGCACGCCTTGACCTTAGGTACCACAATTACGGGATTAAATCTTGGTAGATACCTTTTTTCGGTAACGGGTGGATGTATCGACCCTAACGCGAAGGGATTCATTGCCCAAGGTGAAGTGCTTCTACCGATGGGTTAAATACCAGAAAACAGGATTGACAACCTGGCTCGATTATAGTCGTATTGGGGAGCACAATGCAGCCCGGATTTGTTCAAGCTAGAGGAACCCATAGAGTAGCGGGTTGCTAAATAAACCCCACAGATGGCTGCCACCACTATCAAAACTATGCCACTTTAACTTCTTATAACTTAATGAATAAACCTGTGGAAAATGTATAACAGTCATTATAAAAAGTTTATAATGCGATTAACTAATATATATCTTCAGTAAACTTTTTTTTTCACTTTAAAAACTATTTAGAGTTAGACGTATAGTGTAGAAAATAATATAGCTATCTGCGTGGTGCAATTGATCACCTGCTTCTGCCCATATAGCCCAGGTGAACATACGCCGGCTGTGCGTGTGTGGACAAACTCTAGAGCGCAGGTTCCCGTCTCGAAAGCTATATAGAGTTGCAAGGCGGCATCTTCTTCGCTCTTGGAGCTACGGCGCTAATTATGCATACAAATGTTGAATTGTTGGTATAGAAGCCTCCAAGACTGGAGGTTGTGGCATCCGAAATTGTAGTCCCCTATGCCACGTCTACCCTACTGGGCAGAGACCTTTACGTAAACCCCATGAAACTTGGACATGACCATTGATTGAGTTCGTTTTTATAGTAGTCACATATGATTAAGACAATGAAAGCGAGAATACAAGTCATATACTCAAATATAGCCCGTGAATGTTGTCCAGCTGTGGCTCCTTTAATAACAGTGGTGGCCAGATCCAACCCGAAGCTGGCCAACCGTTGGCAAAGTTCGTACAAATTCAAGGTCAGCGTCCCAAGTGGTCGACAGGGACTTACAATCCGACTTTCAATATACTCTTGAGAGATCGGCTTAGAGTCCTCCCATTCTCTGGCATCGGGAGCGTGAGAGATATGCTGAGCGGCAGGGGTTTTTGGTAGCTGAGAGCTGCCGCATTGGATAAGCACAGCTTTGTAAAGAGATTGGAAGTACTCCTCAACGCAATATATAGCTTCTTTCTCCCACTCTCGGTGGCGGCTCGTGAATAATTGCTCTTTTGAACTGTACCTGTGACGCCAAAGCCATCGCTTCACGCCATTAGAGTAGCAGAACTTACTGATCACTTCGTACTTCAGAAAGGCTTTTAGAAGCAGACGTCGCTCTGCGTTATTGCACTGTGTCAAATCGAGCCTGATACATATAGCACAGTCTTTAAACGTCAACCGACCTCCTCGATGCGGGAGACACCAATACTCCCGGGCGGGGCAAGCAGCTGTTGCTTTCGTGAGGTAATCCTCAACTAACACGACCAGCCGGTGATACAGCCGATTTATTTCACCTTGAATCAATATTGATTTGTTGTTTATAGGAGTCCTCTCCTTCTTCTAGGTACTGGCTGTCAGGTGCATTAGTCACCTATAGTGGAGATAGTGGCTTTGGGTATATATAAGGGGTTTCCCCCCCTTAGATATTGGAAGGCCAGGGGCCAATTGACCAACCTTCACCTACCCTATGGCTACTGACCCCTTATACCTACCTGCTATGTGACTGCTTCAAGGCTTCTCTTCACTCTGGAACTAATACTCCTGACACTGGCAAACCAGCCCTCCGACCACAGTTCCTCGTGGTGGTCTATAACAGGGAACGACATACGACCATCTCCTTAGCATGGAAACCGGATGATTGCTATGGCATCGTTAAGCATATCGTCATCGAACTCGGCATCAACGTCAAATAGTTTGCGTTCGATGTATTCCTTAGATGGCACGTACATCATCGAGCGCTTAGGGTTGGTGGCGATGAGAATCTGCAATCGGAGTTCGGGTGGTAATTTGCTGAACGGATCCATGATGATGTTTGTGGGATTGAGATCCGGTAAAGGGGGTGTTGGGTGTATGTCAACTGGTGTTGAAAAGAAGGAAAGTCGGCGGTGGAAGTGGAAGATAGATTGCCTACTGAGTGTGATTGCTTTTTTTTCTATCTGCAAGAGGTCATTGCAGATCTTGTGGCCTGTGGGGGATGGTTGGTCTCTTTATACCGTGGAAATTTCAGACACGAAGAGAGTCGCTGCTAGCTGCTAGGAGTAGCTAGTCAGACAACGTTTGCTTCGACTCTCAATCCTGTTGGACACGAAAATACAGCCCAGCGTTGGAGTATGTCTAAGGTGGGCTGACGGTGAGTTAGTAGGATCACTTCCGATAAAACGTAAACTGAAAAACGGGAGATAAACGCAGCGCAGACAAACAAGGTTAACGGCCATATATACACAACAACCTACTTAATTAACTAGCTTCGTACGACCACGTATAATACACACATATATATGTGTCAATACACGAGCCCCTTTTCACTACTCATAGAAAGATTTGCGCAGAATACAAAAACGATGACTACTGTGTATAGATACATTACAAATGATGAACCATGAGTGAAAGTTAAGTTGGAAGAGACGTCCACTCGACACCTAATCATTGCCGAGTCCCCCATTCACTTTTATATTTTACTTATCTATAGTCGCTCAACACCTCAGCCAGGGAATTTTGGAACGCCCAAAAACGATGTGTGGACCGGACGTCTCACTTTAAGACCTAAGGTAACAGACGGAGAACTCCACATTGTCAATGCTATAGTATAGATCTCTGGACGATTTATAATCTATCCACGACGTAGGGACTTTAAAACTACTCATGGGAGACAAGCCCGCCACTTAGGTTTACTTTTCTATAGACTTGGTGAAAAAACCAAGTGAGGAAGATGTATTTATATTAAAACGATGATGCGGGGAGCGTCGGGCTTCCAGTCAAATGTTAGATGGCCCTTCAACCTCACGGCCTAGAAAGAATACGGTGACTGTAAACGAAACTGTGGCTTCTGGGTTAGTTTTGATCTTCGTATCTTGGGCTTGTATATTGGTTCGAGTATCAGAACCACACATGGTTTTCATGGCTTGCCTCTACATGGCCATAGCCGTCTCTCTACAAATGTGACCAATGCGGCAACCTTCCTCAAATGCCTTGCTCAAAATAAACTCAATAGATTGATGTGTTATCTCATTTTTTACTCATTCATGATTGAAGTGACACTTTATGTGACTCTATCATAATCTCATCACAAGCTAAACTCTAAAACCGAGCTGTCGGGAAGCTTAGTAGCCCTGCCGAACTTCAATGTTTAGCAGCAGATACTTCACTGCACAGTGTATTGGCTTTGACCTCCACAAATACTCATGGTAGCATTGACATCATCCCTCCATCTATACTGTGATATTGTGGTAAGGCTACATCGTGTCCAAATGCCAAAAGGGTTTAACACGAGAAGAACTACTCTGAGAATTTTCTAAAACGGGAGTCATCTTCTTCCATGCTTCCAAGATAGAATGTACCTGGTTTGCTACGTATTGGCGGACAGCGGTCCGTTCAATTTCCGCGTTTCTACTCTTTTAATTAAGAGAAACTGTCGTCATATCCCACAACACAACTGGAGCAGCATGCCGCAACAAGAAACAAGAAAATTGTAGACAAGTCGAGCGCCTTGAGCCTCTCTGCACCTATATGATATGATAATACTGTGACATATTATCTAGGCTACCAGTCGAAATGAAACCAGCTTGGCTACGCATAGAATCGTGGTCCGTAATCGAATACATATTTTAGTAGAGGGAAAGATGGGGTTTTCTTCTTCTTTCGCTTCATTTAGAAGAGTCGCAGACGGGCGGCTGATTAATCCGAACGACAGATTGATAAGATATGAAGACTTGCTATGCATTGGAACCAACCCTGTTCAAAAGCGGTCCCTTTTTTCGCTGGATCTCATTATGTGCAATAGAGTATGGCACATTTTGTATAGTTAATGATATGCTAGGGGTCTAAACTGGCCTGAACAATAGTGACACTCCTTGCAGTTACTACTAACCATCTGCGGGTATTCCAGGAACATTGACTACCTGCTGTACCAACTTTCAAGCACACAGGACTCTCTGCCCAGCCCAAAACTACGGTCACATTCATCTGCCTCTATTACATATTACAAAGCTCATAAAGCTACTTGAAGAAAAAAGAATAGTGTGATCATCATTCATGGCCGGCTATGCTAGAATATATGACAATGATTCAGCATTCAAGCTGTTGTTTTGCGTCTTTCCAGCTCGGGATGTCCTCAAGAACACAAGATCCATGCATGCATATACGATCTATCAGAGTATAACGCTCAAAATCCGTTACCTGGACCATGACCAATCCTGTATCACCCCAGAAAAGAAAAGTCTAATATCCTATGTGTCATGGATCGTGCATCTGCTGAAAATTGATTTTATCCATTGTAGTACGTCAGCACCAATGGGTCGTAGGACGCATTCCCGTATGCGCTTCCACCGTAGGTCAAGTAGCCGGCGATATACGGCTCAGGAATTTCCCGCAAAATGGACGTAGCATCGCCGAACACCCAAGCAGTCTGCATGCCTATGCAGGGTACGATGTCAGTTCGATTAAGTTCTCTCCCGCTTGAGCAGGTGAAGATCGTTCAAAACTTACCCATTATCATGTGATGCAGGATATGGCAGTGCATCAGCCAGGCGCCGACGTTGTCGTCCGTGATCCTAATTCGCCAAGCCCTCCATCCAGCAGTTACCTGATCTCCGCCCTTCTCAGCATAACGGTAAAGCATCGTCGTGTCTCTCCTGGCCGGCGTATAGTGCTCAAAATGCTTCTCGTTGGCGACAGCATCATATGTCCCGTTGCCGGCTCCTAAGTCCCAATAATGCTCTCCGTGGGCGTGCATCGGGTGGTACTGGAATGAACCCGAGGGACCAGAGTTACTCAGCCATACTATGTCCAGCACCTCTCCAACCTTGGCTGGCCAGGCCCTCATATCCGGATCCCAGCCCTTATGCTTCACGGCAACATCGTAGTTGGGCGTTTTCCCTGTCACGTATGCGTCTATGAGGTATGGCTTGTAATGCAAGCTTGCCGCTTTTTTTTCGGTCCAGGTAAGATCATTATTTCTGCATGATTAGCTTAAGCCCGGATCAATAGCCAACTCAACACTTACACCCAGATCAACGACCCTGTGACAGAGCCCCCGTTATATTTGCCGTTGACGACCTCTTCTTTGACTGTGATATATACGGTTCGAGTGACTTCCGATAAATGAGGAAATGGTGTCTGTGGTTTGAGGGCTTCTAATGTGTACTCCAACCAGTTGGTCAGTGTGCCATCAGGAGGCAAGGAAACTGGAGAATGGCTGGGATTTTTTCCTGGTGGCTCAGGCTCCCAACGACCGTGATTTCCTGGCCGAGAAACGTGATAATGACCTCGTTCCGGAACTCTAGGATGCCCGATACCACGTCTCGTCTTTGAAGACGAGTTAGAAGAACTAGAATTATATTGTAGGAGTGCATATCCTTGAAGGCCAGGTGACCGCCCGCGGGTCTCGTATCGAATCCAGTACTGATTGCGCCCTTCCGCGGCGAGTTCATCTTCCGATTTCATAGTGATGAGGGCATCAAAGCGCTGCCCGCCTCCAATTTGAATATGATCAACCTGAGCTGGTTTCGTATAGTATCCGTCTGCGCTTATGATAGTCAAGTTGGTGTGACCTTCGATTCCGGCTTGTATAAATGATATAGTAGAGCCGCCGACGAAGCGGAACCGATAAGTTTTGCCGGGGTCTACGGTAATGATGTATGGTTTGCACGAGTCGTCAGGAGCATCGTCGAAGGAAGCGGTACCCGACCGGTCATTAAAGACTAGGGAATCAGGCTCTCCAGGCCATATGAAAGGGGTCGATAGAAGATCACGCTCGATCTCTTGATCGCTCTTCTTATAGAAATCACTTAACAAGACGGGTACATCGGCATCCCAGTGATATGGTGGAGTTCCTGCGTCTTCGACAAAGAGTACGCCGTGAGCTGTCATTGCTTGGAATCCAATGTGAGAATGATAGAAATAGGTGCCGGCGTCACCAATTTCGGGGTGGATTTCGTAGTCGAAGTACTCGCCAGGCGCGATGGGCCACTGTGATACTTGAGGCGACCCATCAGAAAATGGAGCTGTTCGCATAGTAAGTCCATGCCAGTGCTAGAATCACAGACGCGTTAGACTGGCCATTAGTCGATATGATATGAGAGCACATACAATGGTCAGGTTGACATCGGGTAGGTGGTTATAAGCCCTGATCCAGGTGGTTTGGCCTTCTTTCAAGTAAATGGCGGGCCCAGGATATGTGCCGTTGAACACAACGGAGCGCCGATGTTCACAGTTTACCGTTATGTCTTCCCATGTGGCGTAGATGGCATATTCAGGCTGCCATAAGTCATCGTGGACAGCGACGCTCGCTGCTAGACATGTCCGCAAGAGTCGGATATGGAACAACACCAACAACAATAAACGTGACGGCCAAGGCATGTTGGAACAATTTGTGGGAAATGCTGCTGTTTAGAGTATCTTTGAAGGTTTTGAGATCACCTTGGACTCGAACATCGTTTGGTTTTATAGAGTTAACTACGACAACGCAAGAAGAAAGGTTCGATCTAGCCCCCTCGGCCTGAAAACAACCTCGCGACGTCGGCAAAGATGTTCGACAAGCACCCGTCCTTGGTCTGCATACAATCTAGGTATATGCATGCAAGGGTCTGCTCGTAGTTTATATTCATGGTGCACATACTGAGGACTTTCGTCAAGTTGACGGGGGTTAGATCATGACAGAGTAAGACTTGCTTCTCAGCCCTGTCAGGTTGTTCCCAGGTCGCAATATTTCTAGCAGTCGGTGCACATCTACGAAAGAAACTATGCATAGAGCATGCAGCCAGAGGAAAAGGGGTGACCGATTATCTGGGTATCGTGTGCGACCTACGCGGGTTCATTTTTTGTTGCCGAGACACCGACGGAGGACGCAAATGGGTGACAGAAACTTTAGACAGCGCGATTGAAGCATAGCATGTAGATCGCATGTGGCGTCTGAGCCAGAAGAATTGAGTAGCGTAGATCATAACCACCGCACAGCATCATGCATACTGAGGGCTGCAGCGATGTTTGTATGTGCGTACGTAAGTGGTGTTGCTAAGCAAGGGAAACTCAGCATACCATAGCACGACCGTACTGAAATCACACCCCAAGAGCTCCAGGTGTCACCCAGGCGCCGGCAAGCATGGTAGAAGTCACATTAGTCGGTGACACGATACCACTCACGATCGGGCAGCGAGGGATGAGGCCGAGCAGCCGTCATAGCTGTCTGAGGCCGTGCTCCTGATCAAGCCGACGCTACGCACCTTTGCGGCCGTAGACTGGGGAGCACGCAAAAGACCCCGTGTCGAGCCCAACCTTGGATAGCGGGTCGCATGCCGGCGTCGGTGAGTCGGAGGCTCGTTCTCTCCAGACAGCCGAGTGACATCGCGCCGCCGACCCAGCACGAGTGCCAGGAGCATAGGAGAAAAGAGTCCCCGCGGCTGGACACGGACGGCGAGTGAGGGCAAGAGATAAGATCGGGAGGTGAGACGAAACAGCTGCTGGGATCAGGAGGAAACAGTACGAACAAACATCATCATCAATATCATCATCCTCATGGCATCGAGCTACTGCAGCTCTATCCAGGTGGCGATCATTCCCATTTGGACTGGACTCCGCGGTGACCTGCTCTTGTCTGTCGCACGAGAAGAGTGAGCTGCAGACGAGACAAGAGCTCACCCATACGAAGCACTTAATGTATGTAAGTAAGCAGGGAGGGTGTAGCAAGGTATGTGTGTATGTATGTATGTAGCTGTAGGTGCAATTACAGTAAGTAAATTTAAGCGAGCATGGCACTACCTCACCTGCCGCCACAGTCAAGCCACATATCTTAACAAGCCATTCCAAGGGGTGTTAGAGGGGCTGTGGGCAGGTACGTGGGAACAGTGTACTAGAATAACCCCTCACAGTGGATGGATGCCTTGGACTGGTGGCCTCCATCTCTTCTAGGTACAACATCAATGTAGGTCCAGCCAACCTTCTTGCTACAACAGGACTGGGCAGGTACCGTACCCAGCATCATGTACTGTGCCTACCTACCTCCTGGGTACTGTACAGATTTAGCTGTCGACCTGTGTTGAAATAATTGCAGGTGTTCTGTCTCTTTTTCACACCACAGTTTAATCTTGAGCTTTCAAGGACCACCCCAGAATGAGCACACCCTTCCTCCTTTGGATAGTCCGGCCAGAATCCGGCATCCGTGATGAAGATCAAGATTTGTGTCATCTCGCCTCTTGATGACAATCACCTTAAAAAATGGATCCAGTCAGTTAAGCAGCGAGTAGAGTAGAAAGTATGTAGTCAGGGGCCAGCCCATCTTACTTACTTGCTGTCTACATTATGCTCTTTGGTACAAGGCGATGAGTTGACAGGAGCGCTGCCATTCGACCGGATCGCGCGCGCGCATCACCCTGCCCGCAGATGTCTAGACGGCATGCATGGTCTTCTGCTCGCGTCTACGAGCGGCTGTTGGGAACCCCCGTCTCGGCGTCTCTCGGTGCCGATTCGCCGCCACTCACCGCCACGCGACGCGTATAAGACATGGCGATGCCCCAACACACGCCGGCCTGTGGTGTGCCATGGCTGCCGAACCAACCCTGCCGTGCTACCCCAGGGCCTCTCCGCTCACGATATTAAGTGCCAGCATTGCACAGGGCACTGCCACCGGGAGAGGAGCTGGGCCCCTAGAATATACGTTGATCATTTGAATGCTGCATCCCTAAACTGGTGCTCACCCTATTCGGTTGTATGTATTGCTGCCACGCGTGCGTCCTTCGTACTCCATGGCACGCGAGCACCTGACCTGGTCTTTGGTGTGGTGTGGTCCGCCGACGCCGCAAGAGCTGATCTCCGGCGTGTGGCGTTACACCTACAGAGTCGCATGCAAGCAAGCCGCTGCCGCGTTTGCATTCATAGGTAGTGATCTTGCAATCAGATCCGCCGAGGTCGCAGTAGCA
This sequence comes from Xylaria arbuscula, assembly GCA_022385695.1. Classification (NCBI taxonomy): domain Eukaryota; kingdom Fungi; phylum Ascomycota; class Sordariomycetes; order Xylariales; family Xylariaceae; genus Xylaria; species Xylaria arbuscula. The sequence continues at coordinate 268,296 of MU279390.1, forward strand.
GATTGTATTGGCCAGGCACATTATATTTTAGATTGCTATCATTACAACTAGTTTTGTCGAGGCAACCTCCCGAGACTTATTATATTACTTTGGGCCCTCGTCTCACTTTGCTACTCTCGTTCAAAGTGTGCCATCCACTTCGTCCACAATATGCACCTTAATGCTAAGGCTGCTAGTGTCGGCATTGAGCTCAAAGGCCTCAATTGCCTTCTCCAGCGGAAATTTGTGCGTCACTAGTTTGTTCAGGTCCATCACATCGCCGCTGAGACAGTTGATAGCTGCCGGCCATGTGTCTCGATACCTGTTAATGAATTTGAGATCAATCTATTCCGTTTGGTGTCAGTATCTGAAGCCTCTGCCAATCATAAATCGAACCTCTTCGATCGTGAACGGCCAATCAAGTGGGTGCTTACCTCGGCCAAAGACAAATGCATGAATGGGACATTGTTCATTACGGGTCGACCGACGCCGATAACCACTGCAGCCAAAGTCAGCCGTCATTGCCCACTCATCTAGAAGAGGGTGAACATGTCTCGGGTCGACGCCACGCAGCTAAAACCCTCGTGAAGGGACAATTTTTCACGAGGCGACGCACTCGGCTCCGGACATATTCTGGGGTTAGTATGACGTACTGAGAGTGCCTCCCCTCCGAACAGTGAAAGCCGCTGTGCACACACTACTTTCGACCCCCGTACATTCCATGACGGAGGCCGGCTGTGAATATTCATCGCTGCCGTACATTTTTCGAATCTCCTTTGCGTTCCCCTCTGCACTGAGTTTTGGATTGACCTGGTAAGTTTGGCATTGTGGGACAAACTCCTCTATAGAATCTGTCAGTAACCGCTCACGGCCGTAGTAAAAATTCCAAATAATTGCTGAGAAGCTCCGGGTCATGTCGCAGCAGCAGCTCCAAACCGACAAGCCTGCGGTGCTATTCCTGCCAAACACAGCCAGATAGCTCTAGGAATGCACATAATAACTTACTTGCGAACTTCAAACGCGCCGCGTTAACATCTGTGATAACCAATGGATGCGCACCGGACGCCCGTGCTGCGGCAAGAGCAACGAGACCTATGGGACCCGCGCCACAGATCAGGGAGGGCTGCCCAAGACGAACGTTTGCCCCTTTGATACCGTGCAAGATAACGCTGAGGGGCTCAAGTAAGGCTCCCTCGGAATATGTCAAGTTATCCGGAATTCTATGTGCTTCATTAGCCATTTCCTCATCATCTACAACAGTACCTCAGCAACGACTTACTTGTAAAGCCATTTAGCCGGGTGCCGTTTGAATCTCTGAATTGTCCCACTGTCGGGCCAGATACCCGAGAATTTGACATTATCGCAAAGGTTATATCGACCCTCTCTGCAGAGGAAGCATTCCTCGCATGGCTCTTGGGGTTCAATGCCCACTCTATCGCCTGAGTGGCCGTCAGTCCCAGTTCAGACTGGTAAGAGGACTCATAACCAACTCACCAGGCTTGAAACTTGTGACGCCTTCTCCGCACTTGAGAACAATACCAGCAGCTTCATGGCCCAAGATACAGTCCCCTTTGACTTCGAGAGATCCTATCCGCCCCGACTTCCACAGGTGCATATCAGACCTAGAGCCCAGCTGTCAGTTTTAATTGCATATTTTATGCCTTTTGAGAATCAACGAGCATAATTTGAACTTTAGTCCGATGGAACTTACCCGCAAATTCCAGAGCATTTCACTTGTAGGAGAACCTCTCCAGATCTAGGTTCTTCTATCGGTGCATCCACAATCTTTATTTTGTGGTCCTCTGTGACTTGAAGAGATGGGTTCTTGTAACTGAAGGCATCGCCGTTGCTCGTGCCGTTCGCGGCGCCGTTGCTATGGCCATTGGTATAACCGTTGGTGTGACCATTGGTATGCCCATTGGCATGGCCGTTAGTGTGGCCGTTCGCCTGTGTCCCGCTCATGGCTATATGGAAATTAGGACTGCAGTATCCGATATTTTCGCGAATGTGCGGACTTTGAACAATTGAAACAGCTATGATCGTGTAGTAAATCACCCTACACAGCACGACTTCATATGCGGATCTTCATCCCTCATGATATACAATTTTTCGCCTCCGATGCCCTCGAAGTCCCGTTTCCCTTATCCGAGTAACCGGTGCGTATAGGACTACGTTAGGTATGGCGGAGCAAGCTTGGTATGGCAGGGGGTTCGACATGTCGTGAACGAACCAGCGGATTACCGCATTAGGGTATCCCGTCGACGATCTTCACTGTGACAATTTTGTAGCCGCATAAGCATGTGCATCTTTGTGGGGAAGTGGACACTCATGAGAGGTCCAGATCATTTACGTATTGTCACGTCCAATAATCGAGGTTTCCATCAGTCTTTTTTTTAACCACCCCGCTAAATGTCTACCTCACAATCTGTTTATTCAGCATGGGGAATTAGCAGGTGTTCATCGTTAAATATGGGTACAGACATTTCGCATCCTCAGAACGCTAAACCATGGTAGGCTTAGCTTTCTCAACACCTTTAGAGATTTTAGCGTCACATGGCATCGTAATTTGCTCTACGTAGTCACCAGATGTCGAAAGAAACAAACCCTGGGTTTGACGGGGTTTTCAGCTTTCGCTAGTCGCACTATCAACTAATGGGTCGGATAATGGGTCAGACTTGATGTCGGGGCGATCGCTCACTTAGTAAGAACCAGGAGTCTGTCTACTGAGCTGTAGTGTAGGCCACCGAGTGCTTTTGCAATTGACCTGATCGGACTTACCGCTCGATGACAATGACTACTAGTCTACTCCGTCTTACCGCTCGTCAAGCATCAAGGGCCAGACCGGATGGAACCTAAGCCGGAAGTTTTCCTGCCCGTTGTGTGCCTGGCTACCTCTGGAGCCCGACCGGTCCACCATGACAGCTGTTTTCTGAACACGAAGGGAATTTACCTGTCTATTTGAAAAACCACGCGTCTCAACTTTGGAAAAAAAAAACCCCTCCTTCCCTCATCCCCAATTTTCGGCCTGCTTCCCGAATAGTCATACCGGGCTGGCGCACAACAATCCGGCATCCCCTTTCTCGGGATGGCGCAGGTACCGCCCACCCCAGCGGAAGACGGCCGTTGAACGGCGTGAACCGGTATGCCACAACGTTGGGGTGGTAGTATTGTCGACACACTGAAGTACAACAGACACACAATTATCAGAGACAGGGACGAACCGCATATAGCTCGCGAGTGAGTGAGTGAGCTGGCTCATTGTTACGACAAATCCGGATTTTCATCGCAGAACCTATCTGTCCTACCTATCTTATCGATGTCAACAGCGTTTTGGAATATCATCCTTGATGAAATATAAACCCCCCTTGGAATATTAGTCTTGTCTCATGAATGGGCAGCACCGTTGGAATATTCTCAGTAGTTGCCATGAACGCCTGCTCCTCGGGAACACGTACGTAACACCAAACACTTCACCAGGCTGGTCCGTCCAAGCGTGAATGGATGCCTCGTACTCGCCAAGGCAGACGGCCGTCTCCACGGCGGGACGAGCGAGTCTACACTCATCACGCTACATTTTGAGCCATGCGCATCTACCGACTTTACAGCTCTCCGGGTACCGATCGTGCCACAACGCCCGATCCAAACAACTCGGGTGACACAGATACGCCCTTTTGCCAGGAATGAAGCCCCGAGCGCGAGAGAGAAGAGAGATAGCATTGGCAGTCCAGGGAGGTTGTCAATGCGGTGGATCCGGCACTCTGATAGCAACGAAGAAATGTAACCCTTGGGCGCGGCGTGCGACCGCGTAACGTCGTATTAAAAATATATATTCACGGGATATATGGTTCGCTGACTACTTATGACCGAACTCGCCGTAATTTATCGACAGAGAGCACATTGCGTGATGAAGCCCGCAGGGCCGAGGAGCTTTGGCGCTAAAATGCTTGCTTCCTCGCTTGCGTGTCCGCGGTTAGAATGTTGTCAAATATCAGGCATGGGTCAAGCGGTCTCGAAAACACGCTTCATATGGCAAGGAAACCTCAGCGAGGGGGAATCTACGCTCGGTCATATGCGGTTCCGAACCGATTGTAAGAAGCGATCCCGACGGGTATCACGTAATGAAGAAGACATGCGTACCATCCGTCTTCCCCCCCTTTTGTCTTGCGTCTGCCAGTTCCAATCTTAAGAGCTCGCCGAGGAATCTAAAGGAGGGCGATTTGCCGGCACGTTGGAAGCAGGAACTTCGTACCTACAGATTTCTAAGACCAGATAGACAGAGGATGCATTGCGTTGCTTAAGCACATAGCATAACTAGCGCGAAATAGGATGCGAATTCACACTACGAGTCTATCGCCATCAGTCAGCAGCCAGCATAACTTAGCTAGGAGAAAGAGAATCAGATACCCCATACTCCCCTTCCACCCCCTTCTTCCGTTTCCCTCTAGCGAATTTTTGACTTCGTCCTACTTCACACCTTACTCTATAGAACAATCAACCCGCCTTTTCACCTTCTTTTTCTCGCTGGCGCACCCTCGTATATACATACATACGTACAGCGGCACTTATGAGACACGTAGGATAGCCCCCTTTAGCAAACACGCCACGTCAGCGATCACCGGCGAGTTCATACTCGCAGCCTCTAGCAGCAGTATACCATATATACCACGGTACCGTCCTCGTCGAAGCGAGTACAAGGGGTATCGAGACAATGCGTATTACCACTTGCAACAACAGAACCCGCCGCCAAAGGAAGTATTGAAATACAAATACACTAATACACTCAAATCAGACGTCACACTTACCTCGTATCTACGTCTCTATACATCATAACCCTTGCTGTTATCTTTTGCTTATATTCAGAAAAGACATATGCAGCAGATAGACATTACCAGTGACACACGAGCCAAACCCGGAGAGTCAACTTTTTACTCCTTAACTAGGAAACGCGAGAATACCAATCGGACATTGGCGTCTCAAGGCCAAACTCAGTTCGTCAGTCAACCAGTAAGTTAATCTCAGGCCTGTGTAGCATAACGAGTCGGTAACCGCCGCCACCGCCGCCGTCATCAAGTCACGCATAATCGAAAGGTGAAGTCGTCGTACATGCAGACATAGTGATGCTCATGAGCACCTACACCCTGGCTTTTTCGACAGCATTAGAAGATACTTCGCACATTGGTAGGCACAGTTCATTATAGCTACCAAAACGACGCCATATATCTTTGCTTAGCATAGTTATTTCGCAGGATACTATACATACAACTAGGGGTGGGCTGTGCCTTCACGTTCCTCTCAAGCAGGTGTCATCTCAGTCTTATCTAAACAGGCAAGGAGGTGTGTTCAAAATCAATAGCCGCCATGCACTGAGAAAAATTTCGAGGTAGAGCTCACTTGCTATAACTCCGGGCGCCTCTCTCTAAAATCAGATATACTATTCAGTGCAATCTGGATTACGAAGAGTCTTGGCAAAGAGTCTCGAGCATTTACTTCTTGTAGGCATTAGAGACAGTGTTAGGGAATAGGGTCGCAGAGCGAAGCAAGCCACGCATGACGTCTGGCAAAGAACCCTCTTGTAGCACGCGGATGTAATCATTGAGGATGCTGACGTTCTCCAGATCTTGAGCTTTAGTTCGTGTGAGCCAGTACTCAAAGGGGCCTCCTATTTGGTGTATTAGCTTTGTTCTCCTGCGTTAAGACTACCTCTCGAACAGGATTGGGACGGCCAGGACCCGTCCCAACCCCAACAACGACATCAAAGAAAGGGAGGATATGTCTAAACTGGCAGAGTCTTATTCGGTCGGACGGGAATAGACAGATACTTACGATTCCGCGCTAGTGCATCACCTAACTCATTGCATCGCTCTTTAGGCGTGTGCTCAGTATGTAGATCAAGGAAGTGGTTGATCATCTTAGAAATATCCTTCAGCGGCCACTTGCACTGTGAGGTTCTAGTATTAGCAATTGTGACCACCGAGTCATTCTTGATCGAGTCCCATTCAGGGAAGCGGCTATCTGAGACCGCCAGGTCAAAGCTAGGGTCATGCTGCGGTCTCAGACAAACAGGGGATAAGTAGCAAAGCAAAAGAAATGACGAGATACTTACAGGCGCACTAGGCACTCGGTTTGGGCCGGCTTCGAGATATTTTCTGGACCTGCACAGGCGACAATCCCAGTATCCGAGGCGCTGTAGAGCGTGCGTGGGTTCTGCTGGTGAAGCCGCTATCTTCTCGTCAGCGCCATCAGCATCGGCATCGGCATCGGCATCCACATCCACGGCGCCACTAGCAGCTTCACCCATCAATTCGCTGTTCCCATTCCCGGTACCGTTGAATACGTCGGCATCGCTCTTTCTGATACGTTGTCTCTTGTGCTTGCCGGCAGGTGCCGCGGTGCCTCCAGAACGGTAGGTGCTCGCGCCGGCACTTGCCAAAGGGCTGGCATAAGGGGCAACCCCGAGACGGGCTTGAGCATCGAGCAACTGGATCCGGTGCTTGCAATGGCGGATGTTGTGGCCACAGTCTAATATGCGGATCTGCAGTGTGCGTATCTCTTGCGGACTGAGGTCTGGCTGTGTGGTCAGCTGCGTCTGGCAGAATTCCAGGTCGTAGCGGTAGGCGATGAGATCCTGGTTCATCTGGCTGCGAGTGATGGCATTGAGATCACTGTCCTCGTAATTCAACGTTGCGACTGCCGCCCCGAGATTAGCGGAAGAGGTCAAGTCAGCGCCGGCTGCATTGCCGCCATAGCCGTTGGTAGTATATGAAGTCATAGTGCCGAATTCGTCCTGCTACCGGGTAAGCATATGGATATATGGCGCGGCTGCAGTCTCCAATGAAACTGCTATTGAAAAGTGAATGGCGACATTAAACGTGCAGGGCCCTTCACGTACTTGAACAAGTGTAGTAAGATTAGGCACGATACGTGCGAGGTGGTTACTCCTGTTTGCACCATGGAGAGACATGACGAGGACGAGTGATTGGCCAGAGGCTGAGAGAGAGGTGTGGGTAGATCAGATAACGAAGAAAATGAAGATCAATTCGAGATGAGAATGATTGAAGAGACAGAGTACGTCTATGGGACGTAAATGTGATTGGTACGTGGCGTGTGCAACTGGCTATTAATCAAGTCATCATCAGAGGATCAGAGGATCGGTGCCCTGGTGGTATCATAAATGCATTTATTTGGTCGCCATCCAGAGTCTGGGGGATGGGTTGAGGTGTTTGAAGTGGGATGCACGGATGAAGGAGGAAGAAGAAGAGGATGAGAGGAGAAAGAAAAAAAGAAGTATGACGAGGTGGAAAACAATTGATTGGTAGACAATGTGAAGCACAAATAAAGGATTGCGACTTCTTTGGAGGCACGATCTATAAGTCGTCAAGTTTATTGCAGTGCACTTTCTTTCTTTCTTTTTGCTGTTTCCCCTTCACTTTGTCTTTTTCTTTTTTTCCGTTTTTCTCTTTCTTTTCTTTCTTTTTTTTTCTTTAGTAATACTTTCCTGCGTTCCTTTTTACGGCTTAGGGAGGTAGTAAACCCCTACCTAGGTACGGGTACCCGGGGGTCTTTTTTATTTTTTCTCCTTTTCTTGTCTTAACTTTTTTTTTTCTTTTCTCTCCTTTAATAGCCCCCCCACTGATCTTATTATCAGTAGGTATCTAGGTAGGTAGCTACACCTGAAAATAACATGCATTAAATCTTTTCATTTTGCGCTTGTCCACTACTTTGATTATTTCCCTCGCATAAATTTTTAGCGCGTTCAAGTTTCAGGTTTCAATTCGTACTGATAGGAAGTTTCTCTGTTCTAAAATAAAGCAAGTAGGTACCTCTGAAAGGTGCCGTACAAAAGGTGAGATTCGATATCGATAAAATCCATTTCGAGACTAGCGTCGCCAAGTAGCTCACCTGTGATATAAACCCGACCAACAGGATGTGGAGAGCTAAGACTGTCCTATAAATACCAAGTATGGTACCGAAGCACTTACATACAGTATGAGTGTGGTGGCGTATTAAAGTCCCGACCTAGCGTAGGTACAGTATGTATTGTACATGGGCTGGAGGAGATAGAATGCTTACTGATGGCTTACATTCGAAGATCTCTATGACTGCAATGCAAGAGGAGAGAGTATTAGGTCAAACCGATCTCGAATAGTACAAATAAGAGTATCAAAAAAAAACCAAAAAAAAAAGCGATGTACTGTTTCGAAAGTGAGACTACTTCAGGTAGATTAAATTCAAGTGAGAAATGGCGGTTGGTATCGAGCATCGTCAACACGACAACGACAACGATGAATAAAATCAATAACTCAGGCTCTCAGAAGGCTACAACATATATCTAGCTTGCAGATTTGGACCGCTGATTTAGATAATTGATGAAAACAGAACGAGTTGACCCGCTTCCAGAACGCCACGGCTATGCAGCAACTCTAGCCTGTCCAGACCTCCAGAATACAACAAGATAATGAAACCAACACCTGCGAATGCAGGAATGCAAGAAAAGCATATGGCACACTTAGTAGACGCCACTGGACACCAAGCCCTCGTAGGCCCGCTCGACAGTCCGGCCACCCATTCCGGGGATGGTGCGCAACTGTACGAGCGTCTCGATACGATCACCGTATTGCATATCCAAGTGTTGCACTAGATCACGCGCCTTCTTAGGTCCTAGGCCTTGAAGTCCCATGATCATAGACAAGTCCCTCGAGTTGATGATATCGAGTAAAGCTTGCGAGACTGGTCCTTCCTCTATTACCGAATCTGAACTCATCTTCGCAGCCTTAGGCGTTTTCCCTCTTCGCTTGCTCTTAGCTAAGTAACTCTCATCATCGTCGTCTGCTTCAGCAATACTGTAGGCATCATCATCGTCTATTTCAGATGGTCGAGCTCCCTTCTTAGTCTTCTTCTCTGTCAGTTGCCTTACAGGACTCGCCCTGGAGTCCATGGTGTCGATATGCTGGTTCTCATTGTCTGCAGCGATACAAGCTTTGATTTTCTCGATTTTCCCGAGAAGTTTAGCCTGGCCAGGAAAGTAAGGGAGAGCCATCTCATACATCTTCAGCGCGCTCGTGTTTTCGCCTCGCTCTTTGTGCTGCCGTGCCATTAGCAGAAATCGCAGTCCTTCCGAGCGACTTTCATCATGACGTCCATCGTCGATCCGCCGCTCAAGAGCCTCGAGACGTTTCTTCACATCATCGCTGATCCCTTGCGTTGAAGGTGTTGACTGGGTCCGAGCTGCTAATATTTCGCTGACTTTCTTCTCTACCATCGCCTCAATCTGATCGGCTGAAATGGATGGTTGGGATGGCTTCAGCTGTCGAGGTACACCGGTCGGCCGGACCAGTTCTGGCCTGGTTATCTTGGAAGGTCGGCTTCCACCATCAGAATCTAAGGGGCGTTTATGTGGTTGGGGAGACCGCTTGACAGCCGTGTTGGCTGGTCGCGAGATAGGAGCCGCCGGTTTGGCCTTGTCTGTGTAGACACTGAATGCCTTGACAGGGCGGTCTGCCGGTTTGCTCGCCGCCGCCGCCGCTGCTCCAGCGTTAATATTGTGAGCGTTGGCTAGAGGTCGCAAGGGCTGGCGTGCAATGTTCGAACCAGAATTTGTAGTTGAACGAGGTGGTTGTTTATAGACAATCTCGTTCTCAATCTCACGAACCTCGATGCGCTTGGCACGAGAGCTGACATTCAGACTACTGAGAGTATCCAGGTGATAACTCCGGAGAGGGGCAAGATTGAGGATCATGATGGTGATTCCGTTGTTCTGACCAAGGGAAAGGATGCGGGTCATCTTGGATTCTCTGAAGGGGATGCGGCGTTCGCCTCTCGCAATAGCATCGATGCATTGACTCAGCACAAACAGGCTCTTATTGATAGCAGCGGACTCTACCAAACGCTCCTTGCCATTGTCCGTCCGTCGATTGTCCTCGGATCCGGCCAGATCAATGGCTGAAGCAGTGCTCTCGCGAACCATGTCGCCAGTGGTTTGCGTCACCTTGACACGTAGAATAGCATGGCTTCTGCTACTCTGCTCATTCAGCTTAGTAGCAGCCGTGACACGATTGGTGTTGGCCTCGATGTATAATTTTTCAAAGTCCTTCAGATCTTGGCATGGACGTTCGGACAAGCCAGCAACAACTGTCTTGCCATTGGCTTCGGCGCGAAGGGGCAGGCCCGACGGTGTACGCTTTTCGACTGGTTCCAGCAGGTCGAAAACCTTGTCATTGTAGATTTCGTAGTATGAGAGGGCCACGGATACTGTGGTCTCGCTATTCGAGTCTTTGGTGATCTTCTTTGCCCTCCGGAACACACCGCTCAGCAGTCTCGGGATGACACCACGCTCCGCAAGCTTCAAGCCACCCCGCATCGTGTGCGTCTTGCCAGTGCCAGTGACACCATAGGCGAATATCGTCACGTCCAGACCAAGGAAGAGGGACTTCAGATGAGGAGCAACTGTTGCGAGGGCAGAGGGAGCCTGTCAGTGTTGTCACGCGTGAAAACATAATCAGGATCGTTCAGTCGACTGCGTACCTTCAGCCGTAAACAGCTCTTCCTGCGCGGTGGATTGGTCATAGACACTGTTGAAGGTGAAGGAGAACTCCTCCGACTCGTTCCTCGGATTGGGAATCTTGACGACGGTGCTGGATTTGCCCTCGTCATGGCTCGCAGGACGGACGATGATGTCCTTGTCCAGCTCCTTCTCCAGAAGTGGCCGTATGCGCGCAACAACCCTCACCGACATCCTATCCGTCAATTGCCTTGGGCAGGAGATGATTCATGGACTGGATTAATAATGGCTCGCTGCGTAAGGACATACACTACGCTACAATGACGCGATTAAAGATGTGTGGCAGGGTTGCTTGCGCTACCTGGGTATAGGTATGATTTAATAATGATGGTGTTATTGTCTACTAAAAGACTGAATTGAAGGAGTGAGCTAGGTAGCTTACCTCTAGCCCCTACTTTAGACAAGATAGCGAGAAGGGATAAGGGATTAGGCTAGAGCTTGGGCCAACTCGAACCGTGTTTTGCGCGCCGGGAGTGGAGAGCTTGTTGTAAGGGGCAACGCACAGCACTGAAATGAGATATACTGTCTTACACCGAGGGCTGTAAAGCCCGACAGGATAGAAGGGCAGTCCCTAAAACGCCCTGATAGCCCTTGAATGCTGAATGTCCCGAGGTCTCTCTTCCCTCGACACCTAACCATTAGAGTACTCTATGTAAGGCATGAAAGTCCCAATGGAACCTTGAAACAACTTTATGGACCAAGAAGTCTCATCGATAAGGATATGAACGACGGGAAGATTGTGTACCCGCAGTAGTTCTACGGTGCGATTAGCTTCGCCCCCGCAGCCCTGGTATTTATTCCGGCCATCTCGAGCTATGAGTTGCCGATGTCTTGTTTTCTACTTGCGTCGCAGGAGGCGCGAATTGAGGGAGTTGGGTCTTACGCCGACGCCTATACCTGTTGCCGGTCCCAGTGCAGAAGGTCTGTTCTGATGAAACTGGGATCGAACTTGAAGCCAAAGACAGAGCTAGGCTGGTGCTGGGTAGAGATGCTCCGATCTTAGTCGAGAGCCGTGCTATTCTTCGCCTCTCTCAACTAAACCGACACAAGGCAATACCCCAAGCATTCACATCAACGCCACCAGCCATTGTATAAGTATTAGTCTGTTCAAAACACTAGAATCTCCACCGCTGGCAGAACAATCCCACTTAGGCGATTCGTGCCTTCGCAACATGTTACCGGGGAAAAAGGCTGATCTAGTGACCAACCTATCTTGTTTCGGTTATCAAGTTGGTGCGTGGCACGACGACGGTGGCGCCACGGTAACAATAACCTGATGTCTGTACGGCGTAGTGGTTGCAGTTGCACAATTAAAGTTCCGTCTCGAGACTGATTGATAGCACACGATAGCTAGCCGACTGGTCGCCGTATGTTGACGCTGTCGAGCATGCTCAGAACAAGTTTGGCGGACAACCGTCGTTAGGTAGGCATGGGACATCAAGCGTGTACGATGCCAGGACACAGTCACCCTTAGAACTGCTCTTCTGACAGATACTTGACAGAAGGCATTCCGATCATCCCATTAAATACTCCAACAAATCCGTGGATGACATATCAATCATCTTGTTCGCCATTACGATCTAGCGGGTTTCCAGCTCATCTTTAACGACCGGTACGGCGTAATGGATAGGGCGCCAGAGACAGTCCCGACGAGAGCTTTGTTCTAGAGAATCTGGGAGGTTTCAACAACCTGTCTAGAGGTATCTAGGATCAGAGGCTTTGGACAGGGGCCAGCTGGTTAGATACTCTAACAAAAAGACCTAAATTGACTAGAGACAACCCGGATTTCCCTGGGCTGTCTCAACCGGCAGTCCAATTCGGCCAACCGCTAAGTGTTTTGGGGGTCTCGCCTTGTTGGGTTCCATTTAGCGGGCGTCATCAGGTATGCAGTGTTTTATGTTCCTGTATGAAATCCCACCATTATCACATAATCCTAAAGCTATTTTAGGAGATCCCGTTCCTCATCGGTACCAACATCAACTACATGCTTAGCCTGCTATGAATGCTTCCCCTCAGAGTCGAAAATCATCGTCTCTTAATCACCTCATGTTATATTGCTCTGCGCACATTTGGTTTTAGTGCTGATATAACTCTCTACGATAGATGTAGCGGTCCCATCCTGAAAATCGAGACCACTTACTAGTACCTGCTAAAGCAGGCTTATCTATTATAGCCCCTGGAAAACTTCTGAGGGCGAGCCGCCAACACCGAAATGTTTAGGTAGTGTACGCTAGTATCGAGCTTGAACACTAGCATCGCAAGCTACACAAAACAGGCTTAGATACATGCGGGTATGAGGCTGTTACCAACAACCAAAAACATGAGCGTCATTGGCTGAATACAATTTCGCCCATGCAACCTGCCCACATGGCTCGCACGTCGTCTGATATGGCGTTGGCGTTGGCGCCGCTTGCAATTTACCGTAGCTACGAAATGTGGCACCCGGTACCTAGGTTGCATATCAGATTCGGACTATGTGACTCGGCCGCCACCCTGTTGGTTGGCGCTACGTCGCTCATTCATTCAGCTGGGGGCCCGAAGAAATAGCAAGGTTGTTAGTCTGAGCATACTAACATTGTACAATGAGGTTCTCCCAGTTTGGTTCGGGCAATATATCTGTCCTCCCGCCCCGTGCTGGGCGTTATGCCCCATCTGTTCCTTGGCCAAGGACAGGGTCGTGTGTGCTGTGACAAACGAGGCAGCATCGTGACATTGCGTTCAGAATGATTCGCAAAAACCGCAGATTCGCGCCGTTCGGCATTGCCATCTTCTTAACTATCACTTTCCTTCTGTCTCTAAGAGCTAGGCTGCTGCCACTTGCGCCGCAAATATTTTTTCGAAATGGCGATTCTCGCTCCGCGCCGCTGGAGGCCGGCAATGAACCCCCGTCCGAGATAACGACAGACACGGACACTGAACCTTTTCCCGAGATAAAGATAGAGACAGACATTGAACCGCTATCTGAGATAAAGATAGAGATAGACACTGAACCGCTTTCCGAACTGAAGACAGAGACACCTATGATTCCTTTCACTTCGCCGAGAGAGCATCTTATCCCTCCGAAGATCTGGCAGATCATGCTTCCTGGTCCAGGTGGTCCCGCCGATACGCCCATCGATCCGCAGAGCCTAATGGACACGGCGAGCTGGCTAGCGCGAAACCCCGGCTATGGCTACATTCTTGTCGGCCAGAGAGAGGCAGACTTTTTTATTAACACGCACTTCTCCGACGATGAACGGATTCTCCGGGCGTGGCAAGGCATAAGAAACCCGGGCGTAAAGTCGGATCTCCTACGCTACCTCATGCTTTTCATCGAGGGCGGTGTCTACACCGACGTAGACACCGAGGCTCTGAAGCCCATCGATCTTTGGGTACCTATGGAATATCGCGATCAGGCCAGGGCCGTCATTGGTATCGAATTTGATCAGCTGGACGGTGTACCGTGGCTAGAAATCCCACACAGGCTGCAGTTCTGCCAGTGGTCCATCGCCGCTGCTCCGGGGCATCCTGTTTTCATGAAGATGGCCCACCACACCATTGATGTCCTAGAGAGCTTGGCTGCCGAGCGCAACGTAACTTTGGATCACCTCGAGCTGTCGAGCCCCGAGGTTATGACGTCCTCAGGGCCGGCGTCTTGGACCGACGTTGTCCTTGAGCAGCTGAAGGAGATGAATCAGAATATAACCGATGTGACAGACTTCTCTGGCATGAAGTCAACGGGTCCAAGGTTGGTCGGCGATATCCTCATTCTCACCATCGATGGTTTCGGCATGGGGCAGCAACATTCGGATAGTACCAACGATGATACAATACCTGAAGCTGCACTCCTGAGACACAAGTTCCGGGGTTCATGGAGAAGCCATGAAGAGGAGCACGCGCCCGAGACTGAAGTGCCAGTAACTGAAGTGCCGGTAACTGAGACACCGTTCAATGAGACACCGTTCAATGAGGCACCGCTAAATGAGGCGCCCGTAGCTGATGCGCTTGTGGCTGAGGCGGTGGTGATAGAACCACCTAGTGACTTACGGCCAACGGAGGGAGAATATCATGACTTAAACGATCTACTGCCTGAGATTCTCCCATCTCACGATTCAGACGACCTACTGACTGAAGCTCAGTTCAGTAGCAGCTAGGATTTGAGGTTCTGAGTGGCGTTCTGCCGAAGAGCTGGGTGATCTGAATACCACGGATCAAGTCTTGTGCCTCATTGCAAATCGGCGGGGATAATTTATACTTACGCATCTAATAGAGGTCGGGGGCGTGGCTACTCGTTATTGGAAGGCGTTGAGGGTTTTCTTCATAGCTTGGTTGTTCTCCTAGCCATGTATAATATTAGGAATGGGTGAGAGGAGCGTTTGTTTGTCTGTGTGGCGTTGTACAAAAGCTATTCTCCGAGCACAATCATCCGATAGAACTGTTCGTTATATTCTTCACATACTTAAATATATTATTTAGTGTTTGGTTATATAGTAGTTGTTACCTGTTCTATGTAGCTACTGCTGTATCATAGTCAGGACAGAGTGGCGGCATGTAAAGGTACTAGGAGGCCAAAAGTCTCGATGACGATGCACCATGTTAATAGGAAGCTACTTCAGTTCTGTAAGACCCATGACTTTAACGAGCGACTGATTTTGGTAGTGCATTTATACTAGATGCCATATGTACCGATGCCTAAGATAGGACTGAGAAATATATACACGATGAATAATAAAGAGAGAAAAGACCCGTTTTGTCTGCAGATGTTTTTCTACATCGCAGATATGCATGAGCCCACATGTGATGATGATGCCCCTTAACCGTTGCCGACCCCGTATGTACCGACCTCATTAACCCACCCCAGACATGAAACCCGTCAGAAAGCCATCTCCGAATATTTTTATTTTTACGACCAACCACCGACTGTGACCCTGAGAAGGGTGGGGCTGTCACCAGCAACAGTGCCGGAGGCGTTCTCGCCCTCGGGGTTGATGTCGTCGTACGAGAAGGCGTAACCGATGTTGTCCTGCTCGTAGTTGTGCACGATTCGGGCGTAGTGGCTCGTCGGGTCAGTGGTGTAGTAGTTGTCTGCCGACAGACTGGGTTGAGTGTTGCCACCATCCAGGAGGAGGGTGCTGCGGTAGAAGGCAGCGCACAGTCGGGGAACAACGGCCTTGTGAACATCGTTATCGCCGTCAATAATTGCGAACGGGCCGGAGTTGCAGCCGTAGATGTCAGCAATAGTGGGCTTGGGATAGGCGCGGTTGTCGCCATCGCAGTTCAGCGCATCGTCAGTGACGCGGCAAGCAACATTACCGGCATCGTTCTGAGTGTTGATGGTCAAGTCCTCGTTGGCATACTGGCTCCAGACCTGGTCAATGTAGTCGCTGTAATAGTCCGCCTGCCAGGTAGGGTTCGCAGCGAGGTACAGGTTCGGCGACAGAACACGGATGGCGGCACCACTGGAGTCCTTGACACAGAGCTGGTCCCATCCAGCGCTGTCCACACCGTTCTGAGTGACGAGGTCGTCGCAGATGTTCTGGACGGCACCGGCCACCAGACCCTTGACGGTTTGTGTTTCGTTGGTACCCAGGGTCAACGCCATACCCATGGAGATTCCTACCCAGTCAACGTAGGTAATGTTAGCGTAAATAGTGCCGTTCTGCCAGTTAAACTCAACAAAGCCCCATTTGATGGACGCAGATGGATCGGCCGAGTTTGTGACAGAGGGCTCGACAACGGCTGTGTTGCCAGTTGAAGCGTCAACCAAAGTGAAGAACTGAAGCTCGCCATCGGAAACCCAAATACGGGAAGAGATGAGAAAATCTGGGACTGTGAAGGTAGTGGTCGATCCCATAGCGCCCAGCGAAATTGCGATATCGCCGGTGATAGGGACCGGACTGGCTGAGCCGCCAGCGTCAGGATAGAAGAGGTTTCCATCGGAACCCACTAAGCAGGCAACACCGTTGTTGTCCTGTCCTGTGATGTATAGGTACATCTGATCATTGCTGAAGTTGTTGACGATCTCGAGCTGCAGTGGGTTGCTCGCATCCTCTGCCTGGACTTTAGATGTACTGTTGAGACTGTTCTGCTCGGTGATAACAACATCATTGACGCCTCCCGGGTGTACGACTAGAGGACGAGCCAGAGAGCCGGTGACGAAGGCGGCAACGGTGGCCGCAGCCAGACCAAATAGTCCACGCATTTTCAATAGCTTTAAAGGTTGATCAACAACGAGAGGTATACGGCAAGTTTCAAAAGAAGGGGTACACAGTACACCCAACGAAGGAATGACAACTGACTATGCAGTAAGGAATGGCAGTTCAAAAATTGAACGATTGAAACTCGCAAATGGCGCCGGGAGCGGTGGTAGACAGACCAGTCTGAAAACTAGAGGACGCCCTTCATTATATACAGTTGTTTCTAACCTCCTGACCGCATATGATATATTCATAGGAGTGCCAGGGGGGACCCCGGATCCCGAAGAAACGTTACGGGGGCGTACTGCGGCTGCCATACCGACGACTCTGTTAGTCAAGCATCGTGAAGAAGTGTGATTTGGCCTGTGATACTTCACCTTCCTGTTCCGGCGAGCATGCTGTCTGACTTGAAACTGCCAGTTGAGGTTGTAGGACCGCAGCGAATGGAGGAGCTAGGAGCCTTGGCAATACCCTGTGTGCTAAGATCGCGCTAGACAGGGGTGGTGTTTTGAAGATCTACACTGCCAGGACACCTGCACCATCGGGAGTCATTCCAAAAGCAGGTTATGAAAGGATCTTGTAGACATGGCACGGTCAAATGAACGCCTAACTATCATGGGGTTTAGCCAGAATTGCCCGGAGAACCTCCGTCAAAACGCGGTGCCGCAGTGCCTTCGAGGTAGCTGACCTACCCATATTAGTTACAGGCCACCGAGATCGTCGACAATCTTCATTCAACTAATAAGAGGCCTTATGTTGAATCATTCTAGTCGGTCAAATGCTGTATTGTGGGGATGCTCCAGTTGTTTTGTCGCCTAATTAGCATTCTCATCAACGTTTTGAAGCTCCATTGCTCTGCATGAAAACGACGATAGATAGAGCTGCATGTGTCTGACATGCATGTGCGGTATTTGATGATTACTTAAGTTTCTCGATATAGATACGTAGTGTGAATTTGGCGCAAGATATACAGAGTTGAATCTATATAAAAAGAATCTTTTAAATAAGGCGTTTAATATGTCGATAGGGTCACGTCTAACATGTAAGTAAAGCAACCTTTGGCCGCGCATACATATCCGTATAATACATTTAGTCATGTTGCAACCAGTTTGAAAATCTATGTAACTCACTAGATTAATGCCCTCACTGAGAGATAAGGATCCGCTTTATATTAGAATTTGGGAAAACCGAGAGTTGAGAGAAGTGTATATTCTTTTGTAACTGGAAGTTACGAATGAGCGCTTCTTTGAGGCTCGCATATTTACGGTATTTATGATACCCTAGTTACGGGACTTAATCTGCTGAGTCTGTTCTAAGGGAGCAAGAGCTGGGATAGCTGGTTTCAATGCATGAAGCATACCGAGGTTATGAAAATGTGAAAGTAGTAGTAGTGTATTATTTATCATAGATGCATGGGTGCCTTACCAACTGATTTGTTCAGGGCGGTAGTATCTGATAATTCCAACGGCCACAGGGGATAATATGTGGGTGGGAAAGTATTGAGGCAAAAATCCCGACCACGCATCCCTGTCCAGACAAGCGTCCACGTCTATGACCAAATTACCAGCTGATTGATTTGATGTGGGTGAGTGCAGTATAACTATCTCAATTTCAGGTATATTCGCTGTATAAACTGGTGGTATAATATACACCATGTTAGTAACTACATAGGGAAACAGATCCTAGACATTTGGATCCGCTTCCTGCTTGACGAAGTACACGAGATACGAAGGCTATATTTATATCGGCCATTATCAACGACCTAGATAGATTAAGAGACCCAGGTAAGCAGCAACATAATAGTACCGGAAACCAGCCTCGAGGAATTGTCCTTTTCATGTTGGTTTGCTAAAGTTTCATAAGCCGTCGACTGGAGAGGACTGTAGAAGCTGCAACAACTCGGAGGCGGGCCTGGGTCACCATTCCCTCTATCCTCTCTTTAGTCTCTATTCCAGAAGCATAAGTGTATCGAAGCTTACACTAGTGTAGACTGAGCCGAATTTAGCTCCGATTGCTCTTAGTGTCCGTTGTTTAACAATATATTTCCAACTACATGTTGTTAGTCTAACAGGTCAGGAGAGTTAGAAGCGTGTTGATTGGTATCACCGAGGTGCAGCGCCAAGTATCAGAATCAAAAATGGTAAAGATCGGCCCGGGTACCTGGTTCCATTAAACAAGCCATCTGCACGACACGCATGGTGTCGCGTGGGTCCCGTCGATCACTGCCGGGTTATCAGAATAGACACTGAGTGTGCGTGCTAATATGCAAGGAACAAATTCGAAAATGGGTACATTATCCACCTGTGCTGAAGGACACTTTGCCTAATATGTCAGCTGCGAATCACAAGTGGCCAGGCTGGAACCAGGGTAGTTACCCCATCTAATCTCACCAGAGGCGCTGCTCTTTAGAGGAACGGCATATTCGCCCAGGGATTGGGCCTAGGGTGTACAAAGGAGGATTCTAAGACCCACGCTCACTGCGTGTTTCTATTCGACCACTGAAACACAGGCGCTGTGTTTCTAATACAGTTTAATGAAAGGAGCATACGTTGATGCTGTTGGTAGCTTGCCGATTGGTGCACGCAAGATCAGATGGAAACGCGTGCTCACCTGTCGGTAACTGGGCGAATGAACCTCTAATATTCATATTTTGTTTGCGTATACTATTACTAACTCGAGCTGCAAACTCACATTTGCGAGTATGAAGGCGGCTATTGGACTATAACTGCATCAGTAATACCTAGGTGTAAGTTGGAAGACGTTGGAAGCGATGAGCTGCGATTTTGAGCAGCCTCGAGCGCCACTAAGAGTGTGCCCACTCAACCCTTACCATGCAGATGACCCTGTTCCTCTGCATCAAGTGCGTCGGCAACGTTGTCTGAAATACGTCTAGTAGAAATACACCTTGGACGAGAGGATTCACCGCCGAGTTCCTGCCGAGGGAGCCACCTCAATGTCGGCCTGCCTCTTCAGGCGATAGCATATAGTCAACCTCGACTCCCTCTCCAGGTTATAACAAGAGGATCGGCATCTCCTGTTGCCTGGAAAAGACGGCCTTGATTGAAGTCCTCTCCGAATGCGTTTCTGATAGCCCCAGACTCAGACCTTTGACCCGCAATACTAGACGGAGAGCAACCAACTCACAAACCACAGGTCAGACTGTTGCAGCCTTGGCAAAGACCAACTGAATGCTCCTTCAAGCCCTCAAAGGGGCGTAGCTGCCACCACTGCGGCGCAGTTGCTAATAATATGTTCACCTGCTCAGCTCTTCCCTAGGACTCTACTTATCTCAAGACGGCGTTCGATGACAGAGCGCGACTTGCGCGAAGACAATCTGGAGCTTCTCAATCGGGTGATGGCCCAGGACACGAGGAATACTATCGTCTATTTCGTCTCGCCCAAGCCTGGCGCACACGTGAAGCTGTACAGTTGGGCCGAGGTTGACACCTTGCAAGCATCAGTCCTGGACGGAGTGAAGATACCACCGATTGCCGAGAACTCTCTCCATCCCATCAACATGGACAACGCACCTATCTGTAACGTCGCAAAAAGCATCCGCAAAGTGGCGCCTAGCAATTCGGCCGCATGTCGGTAACGGCCCGTGATGTGTCCGTCTTGGGGACTTGCTGTGACTCCCAATCCGAGATAGATGGTCGCCACGCGACGGCGTGTGCAGTTAGGCATACAAGATGCGACTAACTTTTTTTTCTTGATACTACACATTGACAGAACCCATGGATATAGTGTCGACACCGCTCGATGTGGCACCTGATCCCAAAAATCCAGGCTGCAAGAGGAGGTCCACAGGGGCAGTTCCACCTGCTGTATCCGGCTGCTTTCATCGTGATCGCCATTAAGAACGGGGGATCCTGCAAAAGACGGTTGAAATCGAATAGTTTGGGCCGCGGTGTTTTCCCCAAAGTAACATCTTCTCTAACGGAGAATGATCCGTTCGCAGTCGCTTTGCCCTTTCGCGGGTTTCCCTCATCGTTATTGAGCTTGTCGTCCACTGTCCGCCGACATCGCATCCGATTCCAATCTCTTCGCTTTCGAAGACGAAAGTCAATCAACCATCATGCCGAATAAGCTAACGACCAGTTATGGGCGAACCAAAGCAGGCTCTTATCCCCTTGCTCGTTATACCATGCCTCGTCCAATGCAAACCATGTCATGGTCATTCCTGCTCCTCATCCGCTTCACAGCACGACAAAACACGTGGAGCTGTTGCCTTGCCTGCCTGGGAATGCTGACATAATGCTGCTATAGCATGAACTGACGGGTGTTTTAGACTCGGCCACGTGATGGTATTCTGTTTGTACAGGTATCGTTTTGGCGGTCTCGGGAGTATTCGAAGCCACAGAAAACAAGATGTCAGTTGGATATTGCGGGGAGTTGTTTTCAGCCTGCAAAAAAGGGCTGGGCCGACACTTTTAGTGGACAGTTTCACGTTGTTGACGCAAATGACATCATCACCTTTGGTCAATCGTATGCCTATCTTGTTGCACATTAATGGCGCCGGGCGTATGACTAACGTTGTCTATATTTTATCTGGGTATCCGCAGGCCTGCCGAGTGACAGACAGCTTCGCATGAATGGTGAGTGTCGCAAACTGGCTCCCAATTTGCTTGACTGCATCACCTGGTCGGAATCCTGCCGTTTCATGTTCGGTCATACTCTCTCTATCTATTCATGATCGCACCATATTGCGGT
Source organism: Xylaria arbuscula (assembly GCA_022385695.1). Classification (NCBI taxonomy): domain Eukaryota; kingdom Fungi; phylum Ascomycota; class Sordariomycetes; order Xylariales; family Xylariaceae; genus Xylaria; species Xylaria arbuscula. The sequence continues at coordinate 289,719 of MU279390.1, forward strand.
GGACGGCCTGCATCGTCTCCCTCTCTTATGATTAGAAAACTGTGAGTAACTTCTTTTTTATGGCTTACAAGTCAACGCATTTATGAAGTCCTGTGATATAGTGAGTTCAAACCAAGGCGGAGAAGGTCTCAAATGGTCGTCATAGGAAACTCGATAGAGCATCTGTTGTTGTTAGCGTGCTTAGGTGCGTCTTGTGTTGCCCTAGGATGCTGATTCTTCACTGTCAGCGAAGTCAACATTTAAGAATGAACACGGGATCCCAGCATAAGTGGTGAACTGCTGCATCAGACATATTGTCTATGTTTTCATGGGATGTGGTCTCAACGAATGTGATTTCATATGTAAACATCATGTGCAAGCTGTAGCCGTCTAGTGTAAGAGGACTTACGGCCCAGAGATTATATCCCAGTGTGACGAAACGCATTTAGACAAACAAGTTGAATCTAGCTGCCCGATCGTCTTCTGTGTGGTCCTGGGTACACGGTGCCAGCGCGTTTCCCTGTAGGGAGAGTTATAGATGCCTAATCTAGACTATGTGAACAAATTGTGAACTAGTAGTGCAGTTGGATCTCGATGTGTTGACTCCATCCCACCAGCCGGGATTTATTGGTGGGTAGAAGACGGTGGCAGATATCGGAATAGAAGAGAGTGGATTCGGCTGATATGAAGTATACCTACAGAGAGGGGGGCATCAGGTGTGTGCCCGTTTGCCTCTTGTCTGTTTGTACACTGGTTTGCTTCTGGGACACCGCACAAACCGGAAGTCGGGTGGAGGAGCGCACGCAACGGGAAGACAGACCCTTGATTGTTCGCAATGCCCCCTGGTTTCTTCAACTTATGTAATCTAAATAGCCAAACAAAAGGTTTAACAGGTACGGAGATGTATACTTAGAAGTATTACCAGGTCAAAGTGAACATGATACCGATATGCTTCGATTCGCTAGAGCGTATTGGGACCAAAACGAAATCAGGCCTGCACTTTTCTACTTATACAAAGACCGTATATGAGCCTACCCATCTCAATTATACCACTACTTTACAATTGTCTAAGAACTTGAGCCCGCATAGTGGCTAAGTGAGATTCTACATGGGAACTTGCCCCTGGGATGCGCCGATCCCGATTCGGTCAAGAATGCCTTCTCGTTAAACACGTGCGTAAGATCGATATTCTCCCTAGCAAATACTTCATCGTAACACTCTTGGAAATCGAATTCTCTGGCGAACAGAGCGAGGAATGTGCGCAGTTCTTTCATGACAAAGGCCTGCCCTGTACAGTTCCTGACGCCTATCTCGAAGACTCGCCAGGCGCCCTTGGGCGGATACAGCTCGTGCTCCGGCCCAACCAGGAAGCGCTCGGGTAGAAACTCAAGAGGGCGAGGCCATGTGCTGGGGTTCCGCATCATGGCTACGTGATTGAGCTGTACGAGAATTCCCTCAGTAGGGTACTCTATCCCATCGCTTCCCTTCAGCACCAGATCTTTGCAACCGTGGCGAGCGCCGGCTGCAGCTGGAAGTAGCCTCATTACTTCCTTGATCACGGCGTTCGTATAAGGGAGCGAATTGAGAACAGAAGGGGTTTCCACGATTTTCCCAGAGCAAGTCTCGATATTTCGTCCGAATACATCGTCATGTTCAGCACGCAACTTTGCCAGGACATCGGGATGCTTCCAAATCAAATAACACATAGATATTATCGTACTGGATGTCGAATCGTACCCGGCAAAGAACAGCAACCGCAGCTGTGAACATAGCATAGTCATAAATCCTTCATCGACAGTGTCTGATTCCTGGCGTCCTGGCTGTGAAAAGTAGTTTGCGAGGACAAGGTCTAGCATAGCGTTAGAGCTACATTCGTCGTCCGAGTCTTTTTTGGGTCGAATTACGGCCGCTCGCCTCTCAATTTGCTCACGGATTTGATTGTCAAGCACGCGGCCATTATACCAAATTCTTAATGATCGAAGGGGGTTCAATCGCCCTATGCTCTGCACTACATCGTTCTCGGTAAACTTCAGAGCGAGTTGGCGGAGCATGGCCTCGGAAAGGGGGTGAGACCCAATAGTTTGGTTCTTCAGCTCAGCATTGAAGATCACGCGGCCAATCACATCGTTCATCAAGGCAAGAGTAAGGGGTTCCAGGAGTAATATGTCTTTGTGCTGACTCTTTTGTCGCAGAACGTCACGGAAAATGAGCATCTCTTCGACGATGGCGGGAAGCGTAGCATCGAGATTGCTATTGTTGAAGAAAGGCAAGAATACCTCATGATCCCGCCTCCACTCGGCGCCGTTCTGAGTGAAGAGATTGAGGCCTCCGCGGCCGGATATGGGAGCGAACCAACGCGACAACGTCGGCGGCTTTACACTTCCCGTCCACTCGTAACTGGTGGCCTAGTTTGCGAGGCGATAGTCGGTCAGTATGAGAAGCGGATCGGCTATAGGCCATGGATCAAAATAGTAAGCCTCGGCGTTCAACTTGGTTGCCAGGCGGTTTGTGACGTAGGAGCTGTGTGCACCAGGAGGAAGCTCTTCTGATGCAGCCTTGGCCTCAAGGAGATGGCCCATGAGGAAGCTGTGAGGAGGCACGGGCTAGGGCGGGCACAGCGATATCGAATTAGATATGGTAGTTCCTTGTCGTCGCGGTGGCCGTGTATTGGAAGCACTGGACTAACCTTGCCGGCTCTCTGCATCCTCCGGATATAGGAGCGAGTTTGCCATAGATTAGAGAGGAAAGTAGATACACGGACCACCACTAGGGCGAGGATGAAGCCAAAGGAGGCCTGTAGGAATGTCCATATTGATGCCATGGTGGTGGTTTCATCTGATGTCAACAACAGTAGAATGCGTCCGAAGAGTTGAGTTGACAAAGGTTCAGGAAGCAGTGCGACGGTGATTTGATAATTGACTTTCACTGGTCGATGGTTGCTGGTCGAGATTCAATTCGAATTCCACTATTGACTTTAGGTACCTGACGCTACCTACCATCTCTCCTTAACCACATATGGTTTGGCTTCCTCTCGTGCATCGCCTACTGTACATACCTACTATATGTATCTTGCCCCTGTAATAGCTACATAAGGTGGATATTGATGTTGGAGAAGAGATGGAGTACCGTAGGTGCATACCGGTAGGTATTGTACTACTTACCTTAGGCTTCCACTGTGAGGGGTATTCTTATAGCACTGTCCTTCGTACTTGTGTCGGACCCCGTATCCCCATATTTTCTTTCTTATCGCCCCCGGGTTGTTGCTCTTATCTAAAAAATAATTTTGGCGACGTCTACATTGGAAACTTGTAAGTGGCCTGGGTACAGCAGCAACATACCGCGAAACAACAAAAGCCCGCTGTGACCATACGCGTAGTTTCAGCACTGCCTCTGTGCGCTTGCAGTGATTTTCTCGCACGGAAATGCCGAAACCACGGTCAAAAAGACAGGCCATCCGCGAAGAGCGAAAGAAGAAACGCGAACAGCATGAGGTAGCCGCAGACGAGCCTGTACCGACAGCCAAGCGACGGCGACACAACGAAGACGAGACCACTGGTGACCAAGCCCCCGAATTCGACAATGGCTACGAGGAGTCCCAGGCAGCGGCGGCGGCGGCGGTGGAGGGCCTGCTCCCGAGTGAGCGCGAGTTCTTCGGAATGCTGTCCGACCAGGAGCAAGAGTACTTCCGATCCGTCGACGAGCAGCTCGACCTCGACAGCTTCCCCTCGCAAGACGAGCGCCAATTGTTCCTCGCCAGCGTCTTTGCCGAAGCCCAGGGCAAGGAGCTCAAGCTGGCATGCAGCCAGTCGTGTTCGCGCCTGATGGAGCGCCTGATCCTCATGTCCAACACGAGGCAGAAGAAGAAGCTGTTCGAGCAGTTCGCCGGCCATTTCCTCAACCTCGTCCAACACCGCTTCGCAAGCCACTGCTGCGAGACGCTCTTCCTGCAGTCGGCTCCAATCGTCTCTAGAGAGCTCGGCGGCGAGCGCGACGACATGCCCGCTGAAGACGAAGACCCGGACGAGAAGCCTCTCCCCTACATGGAGGAGCTCTTCCTCCTGGCCCTCGACGAGCTCGAAGGACGACTCGGCTTCCTGCTGACTGACAGGTTCGCCTCTCACACGTTACGAGTCTTGTTGCTTATCCTGTCCGGCCGGCCGCTGGACCAAGCGCAGACCAAGTCGCTGGTGCACAGCAAGAAGAAAGAAAAGATATCAGCACCATGGAAGTTCAACAATGGCACCGAAGTAGATAGCCAGCTGCGTGCCGTGCCGAACTCATTCAACCTGGCGACAAGAAAGATCATAAGCGACTCGGTGTCGGGTATGAGCACCACCGAGTTGCGAGTTCTGGCAACACACCCTACCGGCAATCCCGTCCTTCAACTGCTACTAGAGCTCGACATTACCTTGAACTCCAAGTCGGACGACGAGTCCGCCGAGATGACTCTGCTGTGGCGCCTCCTGCCAGGCGCGCCCGCTTCGCTTAAGGATGCTACAACCCCGGCTTCCGACTTTGTCAACTCTATGTTATACGACGCAATAGGCTCACGTCTACTGGAAACGCTGATTGTTCACTGTCCGGGCAAAGTTTTCAAAGTGCTATACAAGCAAGTTCTGTCACCCCGAATACACAGTCTTTTGCGCAATGACATCGCATGCTACCCAGCAATCTGCGTCCTAAACCGACTAAGCAAAGAAGATTTGGTGGGGGCAGTCAGACAAACATTACCCGAGTTTGGCAAGCTAGTTGATCTGTCAAGATTCAATGCGATCAAAGCTTTGATTGAGCGTTGTCAGGCGCGCCAAGCGTATGACGAAGTCAAGGCTTTAACCAAACGACTGGTTGAAGAATGTGGAGACGACTCGAAGTCACTCGTACCCCGGCTGTGTTTGCCCCAATCGTCAAAAGGTGGTGGTGAAAACCAGCACGAGCCTCTAGCAAAGAATCGCTCGGCTTTGATATCGCACGGATCCCACTTAGTCACAGCATTGCTTGCTATACCAGAATCTTCTCGCAAGGCGATTCAAGCATCGATAGCAGCACTCTCTGAGGAGCAGGTTCTAGAGCTTGCAACATCCTCTGCGCCTACCTCACACGTTATAATGGATGCACTTTCGACACCATCTCAAAATAAAATCTTCCACAAGGCGCTGGTCTCCTCCTTGAGACCTCATGTCATGAAATTGGCTGATTCTGAACATGGAAATAAGGTGCTATCTGCCATCATCGCTGTGCCGTCAAGGAGTGAAGGGATATCCCTACCCTTCCACATCAAAGAGTCCATCATGACAGAGCTGGGGCAGCACGAACAAGATCTTCGGGATTCCTTTATAGGCCGTCGAATATGGAGGAACTGGAAAGGGGACTTATGGAGAAATAGGAGAGTTGATTGGATTGCCTGGGCTAAGGAAGTCGACTCAGCACTGGAGCAAAGCGCACCTGACCGACAATTCAAACCCAAGATCCCGGGCCGGCAATCAAGGCCTAATGGGCTGCAGCATGATAACCCTAACAACATCAAAATCGATACAAACAGATGGGCGGGGAAGGAAAGCAATCATAGAGGGAAAAGTATCATGCCTATAACATAGTCTCTATAGCCTAGCGCCGAATAAAATATTCATATCCCAAAGCCATGCTCTCTAGTAGAACCACAGGGCCTTTAATCATATTCTAAGATTATATGTCCACGGAATTGGGTTTTCAATATTGTGTCCGGTCTATATACTTGTTGTTGGTGGCCATTGACGGTTAGACGGTAACAATAGGTGCTCGGGGTACCTAAGGGTGTAAGCGCCTCACGAGCTCGAACCATCTTTCAATGTTTGAGTTGATATTCTCCACTGTTCTCTTTCCTCGGAGACAGGTTTTATCCAATAGCCTTCGTAATAGGAGACAATACTATACACCCGGCGTCCCAGAAATACGAGCTAGTTCACGTGTGTAGCATAACAATGGCCGCATATTGTCACTGCAGAACCTCGATATCAGCGTTGATACCTATGTATTGAATTTGGAAGCCTATCTGAACCTAAAACTAAAGAGCGTATCAGCCAGTATCTTTCTTTTGTCGTTAACGAAGCCCCCAATTTATCGCGATATATCCCAAATTAGCTAAGCCTCAATCTGCAATGAAAGAATGCCCTGTGCAATCATTATATTGATGGATAAATCCTAGCCCTAAGTTCTCTTAGGTCGTCTTCTAGGTTCTGTATCTGGTTCCCATGGTCATCTCTCGATATCTCCACATCCACTCGAAAACAGTTACAGTGTCAAACAAGCTGTGAGCGACAGTGACCTTTTTGAGCGTATTAATAGTACCGGAGAGATGCAGTACGCAAATACTCTTGACTATACAAATCGCTATCTGCTCTTATCCCGGTTCCCCGTTCTGACCAATGTAAGGGTTGGTGTGGTTGGGACCCCCTACACCCCGTGCGAACACTACAAACATTGGGCTGTACCATATCACCCCTATGTGTATTCCATTTCTGCTTGACCGCTTCCTTTCTTATTCTACCTCGTAATTACTCCCATTTCCGAGATTCATTCTGACTATGCGACACTTTTGCGAGACGTTTTAGTAAAATAGGATATTTCCTTGTCACGGTCCCGGGACTACTACTACGAAACAAGATCTATTACTTGTTACCAGAACCTACTACCTCTGTGCCAGATAATCGAAACTCTTATTACACCGCTCGTTCTCTTCACATCTTCGCCCGTGAGATTCCGTGTGTATGCTACTTCTTCAATAGCTTCTTCCCAAAGACAAGAGTTCCAGAAACAAGATTCTCCAAACCGGGAGCCTGGCTTGATCTCTTTTGGAGCCCCGTGCTTAGGAAGTTTGCTCATACTTAGCTTATATTTGCTATAATATTGATCTATAGCTGTTGGATGTGCTGGTTCACTTCTCCAGTCAATATGCCAAGATCGGGTTACGACAGTACGAATTGTACAGGTTTACAGGAAGCGCAGAGGAACCCCCAAACGGCGCAAGCTTGCCCTGCCGTCCGGACTGAAGCTACAAACATACCACAGCCTGGTTCTCCTCCTGTCGCAGATACGGATTCTCCCTCTACTTCACATTCTCCTCCCCGAACTCCAACAGTGCACAAATCAACGACGGCTCAGCTATCTTCGTCTCCCCTTTCCTCGAGCGTTACCTCGTCTACTCCATCTACGGCGCCTTTACAAGGGAATCCAACCGCGATACAATCTCCGGCCAATATTGTTCCACCATCAAGTAATCCCATTGAATCATTGGGGTCTCCTCCATCTACCATTCCTAGGACTAGGCTAGATAGGACATTGCTACCAACCGTCCGTGTAAGTCCGGGATACGTCGAGCACACGGGTAGCTACCAAGTCTACAATAATAGTACGGGACGGGGCTGGCGTTACTCTCCGCCTACTTCTGGAGCGGTGAACTCGGTGCGCTTAAGTAGGTTGCCTGAACATTCTTCATTGCCTGAGATTCTAACGCAAAGGACCAGGTGCCCAGCAGAATGCAGATAGAGTCACTCCAGGGCACGGACAAAGAAGGCGGCGCCAAACAGCACCGCAGCCAACAAGTGGCACAAGGGGTATTAATCGACGACCTAGTATCCAGGCTACAGTCAGAATGGACGCAAGCGGTCCATCACACACTCAGGTCACCGATCACTCTTCTATAGCAGGCGACTCGAACACTATACCACCTCAATTATCTGTTCCAGATCGCCCTCGTCTGCAAGACGGACCAAGCAATGGGGAATTATCTAAACCGCGAAAATCTAGAGATAATTGATCGAGACACTAGCACGAAAGGAGAAGAGAAACAAGACGACGAAAAGGAAAGCGAGAAGTGTGCCGCGGCAGAGGGCCAATGACAAATACCAAACCAGAGGCCCCTTCGACAACAACCACGAGGAAAATATCGTACTAGTTTATGGTATTATATGCGCCTCCCCATTGGTTTAAATACTTCTCGTCATGAAAGGGCATGCCCCATTTACAGCAATATATGAGTAAAGCAATTCTGTAAGCCCTACTTCGTAATGATGTTCCATCGAAATTGTTGTTGTTACTAACCTACTGCTGCCTCTAGGCATTGAAAACTCCAGTATCCTCATTGGCACCAAATGGCAGCAAATGATTACCTACGAAATATTAAGTCGCCTTGCGTACAGTAAACCCAATTTTCTAAATTGCCACTCGGACACGCTGAACATTTTCGTTGTCAGATGTATTCCGCTGGCCGGAAATGGCGTCGACAACTCGTATGCTATACACAGTTAATCTCAGCAGCACTGTTATGAGGGTAGCGAGGCTATTATTCCGCAGTATAAAGCTCTTATTATTGAAAACAGGGGGCTGGTATTTACGACCTACATACATTTACTATATATTAAAGAAGTATCTTCAACTTTACTGTAATTAAACTTATTTTTAAGATAATTAATACTGTATACTTATATTTTTAACTGGTTATAAGCCTAAAAGCTTAGAAATATTACCAAAGCTTTTAAAATAACCTTAAAAATTAAAAGCTAATTATTATTTTTATTATTATTACATTGAATTTTTAGTTAATAATTTATTTTAATAAAAGCTGTTGTTTTTTTATTAAGCTAAAGCTAAACAACAGGATTTTTAGCATAACAATTATTAATATAAACATTATATTAAATATCACTTTATTATAAGCTATTTTAGTGCACTACTTATAATTATTATAATATTAATTATTTAAGCAAAATTTAAATTTTTTATACTTTTTTTATTTTTTAAACTATATATATTATATTTTTATTATAGCTATTAAAAATTATTATAATTTTAAAAAAAAAACAATTTAAAAACCATTAATTTTAATTAATAATTAAGCTAAAAAGCATAAATTACTAAAAATGCTGCTAATTTTGCCGTTATTTTAGCAATTAAAAATTAGCTAATTAAAACAAATAAAATATTTTAAACTTTATAAAATAAATAGAAATTTTATTTGAAAAACTACTTAAAAACTAAGCTTAAATTATTTATAAAAGCTTGAAAATTTAAGCAAAAATATAATTTAAAAACTTAATTATTTATTTTATTTATTTATTATTACTTTTTTAACAAAAAAAACTTTTTATATTTTATTTAAAAACTTAAAAACAAATAGCAAATTTAATTGCTATATAAAATTTTTTTTAATTATAATTATTATTTTATAATATTGTTTTTATTTTTATTAATTTTATTATTATTATTTAATAAGGTTTTTTTTATATTAATGTTTAATAACATTAATAAAATTAATTTTTTTAAGCTTAAAGTTATTATTAAATTATTTAACGCATCTCCCACTTGAGCTGGACACCCAATTGAGCTGGCCATTTACGTGACATG